>JACEGR010001458.1:0-167691 GCA_014170235.1 Listronotus bonariensis
TAAACACATTGTATCCATGCCCACGGTAGCCTCCAAAAAGCTTGGATTTCTTTTCCGAGCCAAAAAATATTTCTCCCTTCTAATTTATACACTTTATATGTGTCCCAAATTCGACCCCCTTGGAATATTGTTTTCATATCTGGGGCATGGCGTCCCCCATAACCCTAAGCATTCTTGCTTCTATTCAAAGAAGAGACACCCACATACGTTAGTATGGATTGTCCAAAGATAAAAAGAGCTATTTGTCTCATTAATGATCCTTCACTTACAGAAAGGCTTCCTCTCTTGCCCACCGTCGGGCTGTCGGGGATTTATCGCTCTCTTATAGGTACTTCCATGGTTTCTGCTCTAAAGAATTGTCCAGTATAGTTCCTTCACTCTCGGTTCCCAACAGAGAAACTCGTGGTTCCGCGTGTATGCATCCCCATACGGTCCAACTGGACAGGCCCCGAAGTTTCCACTTTGTTCGCCCTTTTATCCCTAGAGTTTATAGATTGTGGAACCTGCTGCCCGCGGAGGTATTTCCTTCCCCACAAATCTTCAAGTATTTAAGTCCCGTGTCAACAAACTCCCTCTTACCTCGCTTAAGACACCCACGGTACGTTAGTATTTAGGCTTTTAGCCTTCGTGGTTTGTCCAAAGATAAAAAAAGTATAGCTAGTGAAACTATAATTGTCTTTACTAAAACTTACTAAATTAATTAATGACTTAACTTTTAGGACACCTCGTATAGTATTAGAAAAACATTAATTTACGATACGTTCTTTTAAATTAAGAGGCAAATACTGCCATAAAAAAATCTGGCAACCTGCAGTTTAGCCCGAATAAAACTTTTTAATCAGAATTAAATTTATGCAAAATTATGTAAGTAATCTGGTGTTTTAGTGTGCTTTAACCTATCATGGGGCACGTAAACTAGCTATTTTGTCATTTCCTTCTGAAAAATACGTTCTATATAATTTGTTAAATATTTTAGATCGTAAAATCTGTTTATTGATTTGGGTATAACCGGATAATGGATAAATTTTAATATTTTAAATGAAACCTGTTATGTTTTTTGTGATCTGAATTTTATAAGTCCTTTTTTTATGTAAAATCTAACCTAACACAGGGTGCTTCCTATATGCGGAGTGATAGAAAGCAACTGAGTAGATAAACCAATGCACATTTATGTAATAAATCGATATGTCGCAGACAAATGGTTATTTTAGGCAAACGGCTTCTGCCTAGGCAAATTTTTTCTGCCTGGGGTGTATTTTCAATTTCAAATGACATCTGCCTAGTCAAATAGCATTTAATTCTATTTGCCTAAGCAATTTTTAGGCAAATGGAAATAAAAATATTTGCAAAACCAGAAGGTCATGCAAAACTGTTACACTGGCGGGGGGTCATGGTTAGTTTAATCTTTTTTTTAATTCCTAAACCAAATAAAAAAATAACCAACCAAAACTAACCATGACCACCCCAATTTAATAGTTTTGCATGACCGTTTATAGCGCTTCGAACCAATTCAGTTACACGTGCTTTTGCTTTATTACTGAAGTCTGCAAAACACACTTTACGCCCTTATATGTTATCAAATATATCACAGTCATTTGCCTAACAAGGGCCACGGTAAATGTATGTACCTGGGCAAATGGATTTAAAATGAAAATTATTTTCATGAACTCATTTACCCAGTTGAAAATAAACCCAAAAATCTCCTCTTTTAATATTGACATTCAACACCCTGTATGTATGTTAGCTATGTTGGATGTTTAAAAAATTAATATAGTAAAAGTAATGTCAAAATGTTCTTATTTGTCATGTCGTTGTTCTTTAGCTAATTCTTCATATTTTTAATTTTATTTGATTGTGTAATTGCCTGTTTTTTATTTTTGTAGGTAAGGTATTTCCGTTAATACCCAACTTATACCTATTAGGGGTAGCATTGCCGGTTTGTGCATAAAGTTTACGTGAGAGAAAAGGTACAAAGACTGTTTTTTAGTGGATTGTCGCCAATTCAGGTTAATAATAAAAAAGCAAAAAAATAAATATTAAAACAAAATTAAATCCACTTTAAAAAGGTAACTAAAACTCATAAAACAATTTTAAATAATGAATAAAAAGATTTAAGAAAAATAAAGTCAAGTAATAACATTCGGCTAAACTACTAATTAATGTTAATAACTAAATACAACAAAAGATTTTTATACTTTAATACCATATGTTATTATCCGACTTTTTCTAAAATTGTTTTTATTGTTGTTATTTTAAAATTTTTAGTATATTTTTAAAATAAGTTTTTTATTGTCTACATTTTGTATTTAACTATTAATTTGGTAATTATTTACAAACCGGACACATCGCCGATTTTAATGAAATTTGGTATACGGGGGTATTTTGGGGAGCTGATTACCAATCTAAAAAAATTTGTCGGACTCGTTTCTCCTTCTCGAATTATTTATCATCAAAGTTGATAACCAAAACTAACCAAAATTCTCTATTATCCTCCTTCTTGCACCTTATTCTTTAGTTTTCTGCTAAATTGGTGCTTAATATTTGATTTCCACCTCTAAAAACCCCACTTTTCTATTTATTTTACCCATTTCTTCTATAAAATTATAGAGTTTCACTTTCGATCGCAGTAGGCTTGGCGCCGCCAAGGTAAAGCTTTGCATTTTTATGGAAAAAATGGGTAAAATTAAATGACATTTAACTAGGCAGAAGCCATTTGCCTACAATAACCATTTGCCTGCGACAGATATATCAATTTTTTTCTTTAAAGAGAAAGGGGTATTTCTCAAGGAAATACACCTTTCTATGTCAGGTGTAATAGCAGTAAAAATGGTCATTAAAAATTCTTACAGCAAACTTATGGTATTTTTTTGTTAAATGCATCATAACTATGTAAGAAAAACAATTTTGGCCAAAATAATCCGTAAGGGGGCAAGTAAAGGCGGTACTTTTTATTTGTAGAAATGTTTTTTGCAATTTTTAGCTAAACAATGCATCCTATTAAAATTGTTGGTAATTATTTACAAAACGTACGCATCATCGATTTTAATAAATTTTAAAAGAATTTTAGTCGAACTCGTTTAGTTCTCGAGATATTCATCATCACATGATAACCAAAACTAACCTGAATTCACTATTCCCCTTCTTTGCACTCAACTCTTGATTAAAAGCTCAATTGGTACTTAATATTCGATTTCGACCCTATAACCCAATTTTTCATTTATTTTACCTATTTTTACCATAAAATTGTAAAGCTTCACCTTGGCGGTGCCAAGGCTATTGAGATCGAAAGTGAAACTCTACAATTTTATAGAAGAAATGGGTAAAATAAATAGAAAAGTGGGGTTTTTAGAGGTGGAAATCAAATATTAAGCACGAATTTAGCAGAAAACCAAAGAATTAAGTGCAAAAAGAAGGGAAAATAGGGAATGTTGGTTAGTTTTGGTTATCAAGTCTGATGATAAATAATTCGAGAAAGAAACGAGTCCGACAATTTTTCTTTATATTGGTAATCAGCTTCCCAAAATACCCCTGTATACCAAATTTCATTAAAATGGACGATGTGTCCGATTTGTGAATAATTACTAAATTAATAGTTAAATACAAAATGTGGACAATAAAAACTTACTTTAAAATTTTTTTAAAATATTGCATAAAAACAATTTTAGAAAAATGAAGTCGGGTAATAACATATGGTATTAAAGTATAAAAATCTTTTGTTTATTTAGTTATTAACATTAATTAGTTGTTAGCCGAATGTTATTACTCGACTTTATTTTTCTAAATTTTTTTATTCATTATTTAAAATTGTTTGATGAGTTTTAGTTATCTTTTTAAAGTCGGTTTAATTTTGTTTTAATATTTATTTTATTTTTTTTTGCTTATTTATTTTTAATCTGAATCGGTGACCATCCACTAAAAAAACAGTACTTGTACTTTTTCTTTCAACGTAAACTCTATTCACAAACCGGCAATACTACCTCTAATAGGTATAAGTCGGGTATTAACGGAAACACCTCACCCTCAAAAATAAAATACAGGCAATTACATAATCAAATAAAATTAAAAATATGAACTATTAGCTAAATAACAACGACATGACAAATATAGTATATTTACATTACAAGGGTGGAAAATGACTTATTTCACACGAGTGGGAATATTGTTGCACGAGGCGTCATCCGAGTGCGACAAACTCACGCGTGTTAGAAAGTGATTTTCACACAAGTAATGTACACTATTTTTCCTACGACCACAAGTTATTCACCAAAAAAACAATAAAAGTTGTTTGTCTTCACGGAAAAAATAAGAAAACAATTGAAAACTTTGCATCACTAGGGTGATATATGCTTTTCCTTACTGCGATATATTATACTGTTTAACAATATTTTTATATTAAAAATCACCTACCTAGTCGCTTTTTATCATTTAAGAAATAAAAAGGTCCTCATTAAAAAAACATTGCATGGCTTTTTCAATGTAAATCCCATTAACAGCCTGATAACTCCAAATTTATTTTAAATAACAATGACAGCGATGACAGCTTTATATTATACTTTGCAACACTAGTGTTGTAAGTACTTTGCAACACTAGTGTGATATAAGGCATTTTCTATGCATGAAAACAGTGTGCTATTTACTATTTTCACATGTGGTCGTAGGAAAAGAATATTTTGACATTACTTTTACTACGTTGATTTTTCAAACTTCCAACATTGGTCACGTACATACAGGGTGTTTTCTAATTGAATGTCAATATTAAAGGAGGTGATTTTTGGGTTTATTTTAAGAAGAAAACTTTATATGAAGGTATGTTTTAAACGTCTTAACTTTTGAGATACAGAGTGTTAAAATTTTCAAAACCAAAAATTTCGAAAACACTTTTTTAGTAAAAACTGGTATACTAAATATAAACCTTATTTAAATAAGTATTTATTATTTTTGTTACATAATTGCTAATTAACAAATTATAAAACCTAATTTTTAAAGAAAAAGATCCTGCAATGTTTCTTTTATGGTCTAAAAATATGCAGTTAAGTGAATTTATTTTTTCTCTTAAACTAAACAAGATACGGAAAAAAATTGGAAAACATAAAAGCAGTATTTTTATTTGCTTAATCTAAAGCAAACACAAACATTTTACACACATTGACACAGTCAGTGGCGTACCGTTTTTTATTGGAAATATATATCAGTTGCTTCTCGAGACGCCACTGGACTTACTAAATGTAATTAAGTTAGTGATATATTCCCCCTTAATATCATTAATATTATTACCATATTAAAACAAAAGTGGGTAAAGAATAGTTAGAATATTTAAAAAAAAGATTTTTTTGGAAATTTTAACACTCTGTATCTCCAAAGTTAAGACGTTTGGGGCATACCTTCATATAAAGTTTTCTTCCTTAAATAAACCCAAAAATCACCTCTTTTATTATTGACATTCAATTAGGAAACACCCTGTATATCTAGTAGAGGCAGCCTTGCCTAAAAAAATCAGTCTAGCATCTTTGTCTCTCGCGATCCTAACTGGGTTTTCTCATGACCCAACTGCGGAAGTGCTCTATTTTAAATACATAAATAAATTTTAAGATCGGTCCACAATTAACGGATTAATCGGTGTATATCACTGATCTCAATGGATTACCAATGTTATACCCTGCGCGAAACAAAAGTTACATTTCATGGGCGAAAAAACCGGTTTGTACGCAAGCCAGTTGAGGGTAAACGCACCCGGACCCAAACAAACTATTCGCATTATAGGAAAGAATTTGTTGACCGCGTCCTGCTCTTCTGTTCGAAGTACGGTAGCTAATGAGTGTTACGGTCAGACCGCGGACGAAGGTACGGGGTGCCGGTGTTTGTATTTTGCCAAGGCTTTTAAGTGCGCATGGTCGTCCACCCACTGCGCGCGGTCGTAAATATCCGAAAAATGCTTCTTCCCACTGCGGATCTAAATGTAGGTTATCTATGGTGTATATACATAAACAAAAATATGGATCTCGATAATATAACCTTCTCTTTTTTTTTTTTTTGAAGTCGGTCAAAAAGCGTCCACTTTTAGAGTAAAGTATGTTGGGATAAATCGCCATATTTTAGCCTTATAAATTTTGGTATTACCTTACTTTTTAAAAGCATCTTGTACACATTTTTTGGGTTCTATACACGCAGTAATTAAAATGACCCAACTTTCAAACTTAAAAAAAAATGGGTCAAGATGAAAGTTTTTATCTTGGCCAATTAATTTATAAAATACGCGTGTACTCGTATATCTATGCTTATTTTTCCCTTAATATAAAAATATTTTTTTTATAAATTCCGCCTTATTATTAAAAAATATTTATTAAGTCTTAACAAGCCACCGTTTAAACAAAAGGAATTGTGCCCTTCTCATTAACATAGAAATTGGGGTTGATAAAATATCTCAGATCACTTGAGACAATTTGCTTTGTTTCAAAGTTACCTTGGTATTAGAAGCGGTAGTAATTACAACAAAATGCGATTAAAATTTCTTATAAATTAAATTGGTCTTTAACTTAAACTTTTTATACAAAAATAAGTCCTAATTCTTGTGTTTGCTTTAAACTTTTTAATTGCTGTTTTTCTTATTTTAAAACTTTTTAATAAACCATTTTTAATAGTCTCTATTTTATTAAACAGAGCGTATTAAAAATACCTTTATTTAATAAAACCTTGTAATCCCCATTAGGATTCTTTGTTTGACCTCCGGATAGTGCGGACGTGCGTAGAGGACTACAAAGTTCTTCCCGGAGTGGCGGCTAGAGGTGTCGTACGAACGTTTTTACCTTCGGGGATCAAGGAAAGATTCACGCTAAATTGACGGCATCTTTCTTCTGGATCTAAGCGCTGTGAACAAAGATTCCTATAAGCTGATGGTATCCTGTTTGGTGGTGAACACAAGGTATTTCTTAAATGGCGGGAAATAGATGAGCGTGCCATGGGAACTGTCAGTAGTGAAAGTGAAGGTTATACGTAACACCAGTAGCAGATCTTGGTATTGACAGCCGACAATTTATGCATTGCATCGATTGTTGAATTATTTGTTTTCTTTTGGAATTTCTGGGAGCTACGAGCTCGATTATCCAGATTTTCCGCCGACGAAGCCCAGATTTTCCGCCGACGAAGCCCAGATTTTCCTCCGACGAAGCCCTGGAAAGCATAGTCCGGAAGGGGAGAGTGGTGGATTGGACCTGAAGGGACCAAAACCAAGAAAAAAATAGAAATAGAATAGAATCCCCATTAGATCATGATCGATAAATCTTTGAAACCAAACAAAAAATAAAATAGTAGGTTAAAACCCATTATAAAAGAGAAAATATGACAAAAATTTAAGGAAAAATAAATAACGGGCAATCTGAGGTCGTGAATGGGGAAGGAGTGGTTTTTAAAGATAAAAAACGGTTTTTAGATTTTTCGGCAAAACTACAAGTCTTATGAAAGAAAGCTAAATACCAAAATTTTAAGTACTGAAAAATCTACAACTTTTGTTTTTACATTTTCTTTACATAACCTCAACATTTACATATGTGAAAACTTCAAATATCCAAGTTTTTGGATTTTTATGTTTATCTTCTACAATTTCTTTTTATACAAAATTTGGTGAAAACTTACCTTTTTATGTGTTAAATATACTGTAATTTTTAAATTTAAAACATTTAATTTAACACATTCTTTCGACTAAATAGCAAAACGGTACCCCTAATTTTAATCAAAAATTCCTGTGTCAAAAAGCGGCATTTTTAAAAAGTCTGTATGTAGGCTTTTATTTCGTTAAAATCTTTACTTTCTAATGGTGTAAAAAAATATCAAATACCACGGTAAATTAAAAAATGCATTTCCATAAGACTTGTAGTTTTGCCAGAAATCAAGGAAAACTATTTTTACCCTTTAACCCCTTACCGCCTTCCACTTCCCGACCTCAAATCGCCTGTAGTTTTTTTTTACTATTTTCTGTATATTTTAAATGGGTTTTACTTAACAAAAATTATTTCAACATCTTAAAATTATAAAAACAGTTTTTATCTATAATATACAGTTTCAAAGGCTCACAAACACCATTTTCAATAATTTCACCACATTTTAATAATTAACAAAAAAATATAAAATGTTTTATTACATACAAAATGCTGGTATGTCTGGATTTAAAACGTGATTATATAAAAAACCGGTTCAAGATATCGATTCAAACAAAGTTTAATATTTTGTTATAAAAAAATGATGAAAGTATCAAACGGTAAAAGCAAAATTTTAAATTTGTCACCTGTGTTAAAAATGCATATATTAAATGTAAAAAAAATGGTTTTACCCTGTATATAGGGAATACCGAAATTCAACGTCTTATTCGTCGAAATGCGCACTGTCAAAGATCAAGGCTGTCATTTTGGTCCACTAAAAAGTCCGACGTGTTTACACCAATGAAAATCATATTTGGTCACCCCCATTTGAGACGGACTGAATTGGAGTAGCAAATTTTAATACTCAAGTGTTTACACCATGAATAAAGTACGCGTGACGTCATTTAGAGCTCGAACTAAAATTTGGTCCTCCCGGTGTAAACTAGGCTAGTGTTTACTAAATTATGGTGTTTTACAACGTATGCAAGAAAGTCCCAACGTAAACAATTTAAAGAAAAAAATATAGCATATTTTTTCCTAGAAAGTAGTTTACCTATAAATATTTGTGTAAGGTTGCACTTAATTGAATAAATGCGTTGCTTAGTTATACAGGGTGTCTACTTAAGTTCTCACCAGATGGAAAACCTTTTTATTATTAATTTTACGCAAAAAAGTTATTCTTTATAAAAAGTTCTGCATAGTGTAAAACTTAAAATGCAATCACCAGATATTTATTTTTACAGTGGTATACAAGGTATGAAAAAATGGGAATTTTGCTCAAGTAAGGAAAGTATCTTTATTTTTCTAAATATTAAATTTTTTATAATGAAAAAATGTTTAGAATTGAAAATAGCTAATAAGCTAAATATGCAAATAACTTTGTGCATTATTGCGTACTTACAAGCCTAAAAACCATCAAAACAGGAAAAACTAATGCACGTTATCTCCGAGAAAAAATGTTTAATTTTTTTTTCCTTTAAATTAACCAAGTTGTAAATCCAAGATGGCTGCCGATACAAAATGGCCGATTACATAGTACTTCACTACAACCTCAACATGGGTATCAAATTAAAGGGCTTAATTGGTAGAATAGAACCAACTATAAAAATAAAAATACAAGATGGCCGCCGCCACGAAATGGCGGATTACATATTTTTTCCACAACTACCTCATTATGGGTATCAAATGAGAGGTGCTTGATTGGTAGAATAGACTTCACTATACAAAAAATTAAAATCCAAGAAGGCCGTTGCCACAAAATGGCAAATTACATATTTTTTTTACAACTACCAAAATATGGGTATCAAATAAAAGGGCGTGATTGGTAGAATAGAGCTTACTATGAAAAAACTAAAATCCAATATGGCCGTCGCCACAAAATGGCGGATTCTTTATTTTTCCACAACTAACTAATATTAAATCGTTGGTTAGTTCTGGTTAGTTATGGTAAAGTAATAAATAAACTCAAAAGAATAAAAAGTATTAACTAACAACAAAACTAGAAACTTGAAAATAATTTATGTAATTTTTTTATGTTAAACTGTTTTATTACAATAAAATGATGAAGGTTATGTACTAAAAGCTAAAAAATAATTATATAGTATTCCGACTTAAAATGATCTAGAGAATCCGATAAAACAAAAAATATAAAGGGTTTCCCATTTAAAAATCAAAAGTTCCAGTCATTTCCGGTGAAACAGTAAGTCGCAATAGCCTATCATATACACCTTAAAATGACTTTTTATAAGTTTAACAACTCGATCAAGTTTCGTCAGCATCGATAAAGAAATAAAAACTGGCAGCCGGAATGTGATCTCGTGGGCACCCGGTATAATAACGTATTCTCAAAACACCCTGTATAAGTATCTTTTAACTGTTAATAAAGTTATCACCCCTCATCACATACTTATAGCCACTGGGATTGATGTGCGGCTTCAATAAATTTGCTGAAAAGGATGAGATAGAGAATTCGAGCGATGTCGACATATCCATTGTAGGACCGACTATGTATCAGCAGATGACAATGATGTGTCAGCGTTATCGCCTTTTAAAGTTAAGCGAATAGTTACTTGCAGAAGGGAATCCGACAAAGCTTTACCCTAAAAATATGTGGGAAAGCTAATCGGCGATAAAAGTTTTTCTTTTCTTAAAAATGTTTTTTAAGTTGGCCCAATATTTATTTTTTTATTGTGTAGTTAAGATTAACTTATCGGTTAGGTTACTTTATAACACAACCTTCTGATTTTTTTTTAAGAAAAAATTAGCTCTTGAAGTGTTTCAAAGAATGTGTTTTATAAAATAACTCTTTGTCCAATGCAACAATAGTATTAATTTATTTATACAGCATGTCTACTTAAGTTCGCACTCCATATGAAAAACTTTTTATTATAAATTTTTAAAAAAGTTACCCCTTATAAAAAGTTCTGCATGTTCTGCAAAATGATCAGATTAAATATTATTTTTTCGCAGTGAAAGGCGAGGTATGTCAAAAAACATGAATTTTGCTCAAGAGGAAACTACCTTTACTTTTACAATTTTTCATAAAGAAAATATGTTAAGGATTAAAAATATATTTAATATGCAAACTTGAGCAGTTTCAAAAAAATTAAAAAATTAAAAAAAAAATGTTTAAATTTTTTATGCGTTGGCAGTAAAATTGAAGTTTGTGCATTATTGCATACTTACAAGCTTAAAAACCATCAAAACAGGAAAAACTTACAGAAATGCACGTTATCTCCGAAAAATGTTTAATTTTTTTTTCCTTTAAATAAACCAAGTTGTAAATCCAAGATGGCTGCCGATACAAAATGGCGGATTACATAGTACTTCGTGTAGTGACGTGTACTTAACATGGGTATCAAATTAAAAATAAAAAATATGTTATATTGTATTGTCATCAAGATTAAAAGCGTGTCCCAAATTTCAGATCGATTGATCGTCAGAAAGGAGGTCAAATTCCAATTACTAGATTTCACCCAAAAAATAAATAACAAATAACAAATAAATAAACAGGTCAAGTTAAGTAAAACCGCATAAAAATGCACCACCTTCGATTTATATCTATGGCAATTTAACCCTTTTTCACAGAAAACAAAAACTAACAAAACAAATGTCGACAATGACAGGCGTAATGTGGTTCTAAAACAAAATTAATTTACCACGTAAATAAACCTTACTAAAACAAGCAGGCACAGCCTACTACCCTATGTTTTTTCTTTTGATTTTTAATTACACGCATTTGCTTTCCGTTTATTTTATGGCGATTTTATCGAAAACCATTTGATATATCACATAAATTCGGAGAACTGAGTCGCTATACAGGGACAGCCATAAATGCTGAACCGAATTGAATTTTTTTATTTTTGATATCTCAAAAAAATTACATTTACATTACATAAGCGGCATTCTTTTGAAAAATTATCAGTAAACAAGCTGATAAATACCATTCTTTTTGAAACCTATTTGGCTAACTTTATAATATAATATAATTAAATAATCAGGATTACTTGTAGGTCAACGTAGGCCGGATTAATCATTAGGGACGCCCTAGGCTGAAATTGTTGGGGCGCCTATTTTATTAGAAAAAAGGAAAACAAACATTTTAAGGAAGGGCGCTCTACTTGAAATTAAAATTGAAAAGCAAAAAATAAAAATAAAAAGTTCTATCACTACGTGGCGCAATCAAATTGAAGACCAAAACGACTAAAAAACCCACCCCACCCTACAACTTCTTTAAATCTCCCTTTTCTGGCGCCCATTTTTTCACGACGCCGCGGCGCGCCGTAGCCTGTAGCCTAGTCAGCCTAGTGCTTAATACCACACTGGGTCAACGAACTGAGTCGCTTTCCGCGTCTGTAGCTATGTTTGTATGTATGCTGGGATCTTTAAAACTTTCTAACGGATTTCAATGCAGTTTTTTTCAATTATTGGAATATTTCAAGAAGAAGGTTTATACAGGGTGGGCCAAAGACATACGTCCAAACTTTAAGGGCTAATTCTACGCTGAAATTAAAAAAAAACTTTATATAGAAATTTGTCCTAAATCTCTAAGTTTTCGAAGTACAGGGTGTTAAAAATTTTAAAAATGATTGTTTTTTATAATAACTTTTATATTAATTAAAATGTTTTAATAAAATTTGAGAAACGCCTTTTAGGCAGCAAAACACATTTTTTGGCATACAAAAAAAATTACCAGTGTTGTCCATGAGGGGCTTAAGGTGAATATTTTTTAATAAAAAACGGTACGCCACTGCATTTTCTTAAAATAAAAATAAATTTTAAAATTCTCATTAAGTTTGGAACAAATTTGATCTCCTGACATTTTTTTATTTGATGCACGGTTTTCACGTAAACAAATGAAAACCATTACTCGGCGCGGTCATTCTGAGTGGATAGTATTAAATTCTACAATGAAAAAATTTTTATCTTTTTTTTGATATCCCACGAAGGTCTATGCCTAAATACCAGAGTACCGTGGGTGTCGGGTTATTAGATGTTTAACCCATCGTTCCTCCTGTTCACAGCACCTTTTAGACAACGCGGTAGTGCCACCACGGTCGTTATTTTTAAATAACTACTACCTAAATATGTAAAAAAATATCTTTGATATGTATTCCTTATTTACATAGGGATATGACTATGCCAAGAAATGGTTTTTATTAATTTACGAGAAAACCGTGCATCAAATAAAAAAACTTAAGATATCAAATTTGTTTCAAACTTAATGAGAATTTTATTTTTTTTTAATTTAGTGGCGTGTTGTTTTTTTATTAAAAATTTTTAACCCTAAGCCCCTTATGGACGACACTGATAATATTTTTTTCTTCTATGCCAAAAAATGTGTTTTGGTGGATAAAATTAAAGGGCGTTTTCCAAATTTTTAAAAATATCTTAATTGGTATAAAAGATCTAAAAAAAAACAATAATTTTTTACAATTTTTAACAACTTGTAGTTCGAAAACTAAGAAGTTTAGGCAAATTTTTATATAAAGTTTTTTTTATATTTTTAGTATAGAATTAGCCCTTAAGGTTTGGACGTATGTATAAAAACATACTTAATATATTAAAGAATCACTACATAGTTTAAAGCAAAATCGCTTCCCGCGTCTGTCCCTATGTCTGTATGTATGTATGCTTAGATCTTTAAAACTACTCAACGGATTTTAATGCAGTTTTTTAATAGATAGAGTGACTCAAAGAGAAGGTTTATATGTATTATAAAATGTTTAATATATTAGAAAACCACTGATAATTAAGATTTTTAATGTGAAGTCGTAAATAAACACATTTTTTGCGCTTATATTGCAAACGCAAGCTTGTATAGGGAAACGGAAATTGGTTTGCTACGAATATAACGCGTGCGAAGCCGCGGGCCAAAGCTAGTTCGTAATAAAAATCCCTGCATACACGGAAAACTTACAAAATACCATTCAAAATCTAACATTTGCAGTCAATCCCTTACGGACGACACTGACGAAAAATTATTTTTTTCTTTTACGTCAAAAAACTGTCCTTAAATGCTATTGCTTTTTCCACTTTTTTCCAAATTTTAACACCCTGTAGTTTCAAAAGTAGGAAGTTTAGGATATATCTTCATATAAAGTTTTTTTCTTATGTTTGTTGGAAAATCGCCCCTTAAAGTTTGTCGAGTAAGTTGTTGCAAACAAAAATAAATAACATGTGTATTGATTAAAAAGTACACATCATATTTTTTCCCCTCTAAGAGGTTTCTGATTTTAAATCACATAAAAAATAAAAGTGTCAAAATGAATTATTAAGATTAGAGATATTTCGGATGACTGATTACAGCTCTATTAATTGGCCTGTTTTTCAGCCTTATTGGTTCGAATAATATAAATCCGAGAGATTAAGCAATCAGATTTGTTCAATCTCTTTAAGTTTTCGCTATCACTCTTTGTTTGACCTCCGGACAGTGCGGACGTGAGTAGAGGACTACAAAGTCCTTCCCGGAGTGGCGGTTAGAGGTACCGTTTTTACCTTCGGGGATCAAGGAAAGATTCACGCTAAATTGACGGCATCTTTCTTCTGGATCTAAGCTCTGTGCGCGAAGATTCCTATTAGCTGATGGTATCCTGTTTGGTGGTGAACACGAGGTATTTTTCAAAGGGCGGGAAATAGATGGGCGTGCCATGGGAAGTGTCAGTAGTGAAAGTGAAGGTTATACGTAACACCAGTAGCAGATCTTGGTTTGACAGCCGACAATTTATGCATTGCATCGATTGTAAAATTATTTTTGTTTTCGTTTTGGAATTTCTGGGAGCTACAAGCTCGATTATCCAGATTTTCCGCCGAAGAAGCCCTGGGAAGCATAGTCCGGAAGGGGGAGAGTGCTGGATTAGACCTGAAGGGACCAAAACCAAGAAAAAAATAGAGAGAGAGAGAGAAGTTTTCGCTATACTCTGCAAGGTCAACCAAAACGCGATACCCTGTACTAAAATTGAAAACACCCTATTAGTTCCTTTATATTTTTATTTTGATTCTTATAATTTTACAGCATGATGGTAATTTATGAACTTATTAAGTTTACATCTTCGCACATAAATAAAAATCTTGTCGCAATCCACTTTATCTCAGCTAAAAGCTATTTCAAAATACTATTTATTCGAATAATAATTTCCCTATTTAAGGAATAATTTCCTTTAGAAGATAATTCAATTTTAAACAAATTTCTATGGGGAAATGAAAAAACATTAATAAGTTTTGGTATTTCTCTTTGCCCAGAGCTTTCAGCAAATTGAAATTGTCCTAATCTAAATTTCTATTGGCTCACGGACACTCCTTTAACTGAATTTAGATTCAAGACTAATAAAAAGTGCCTCTCGTTATAAGTAAGTACAAGAAAATACAAGGCAATAAAATAAAACTTACGTAATAAATAAATAAATACTTACTTTTTATTTTCTTCTTAAGCTTTTCTTTCTAATAGAGTAAGGTGTATTTAAAAGTACATGGAAATTTAATTCCCTGTTAAAATTTATAGTTTTTTAAAAGGAATAAGAGGAAAGTGTAGAGTTACACTTAGGAACACACTCTTAATCTTTATAACAATGCAATATAATACATTCTTTATGATTGTAAATCCAAGATGGCTGCCGATACAAAATGGCGGATTACAAATTACTTTACTACAACCTCAATATAGGTAGGGCTTGATGGGTAGAATAGAGCCCACTATAAAAAAAAAAATCCAAGATGACCGCCGCTACAAAATGGCTGACTACATATTTTTCCACAACTACCTCAATATGGGTATCAAATAAAAGGGTTTTATTCGTAAAATAGAGCTCACTATGAAAACATTAAAATTCTAAAAACTTATTACAATAAGGCTATCTACAATAAATTTGCTACAAAATAGCAACAAAATGCAAATTTACTTTTAATTTAATTTTTTTTGTAAAGCTTAGAAAATTTTCTAAAACAAAACAATAAATAGACATCTGCACCATTTTCTTTTGATAAGATGTAATTATTAAGATATTTACATGTATTTGTCGCCTTCATCTAATTGGCAATTTTAAAGATCAATGAGACCTCTGGTGGTCAACGGCCCAATCTAAGAAAACAGGTTATCGGATATGTTTAACCATTGAAATGGATACAACGTATGTCCTAAAAGTTTTGGCACACAATATTTATCGTTTTTTTTTTTAATGCTGCGCTTGAGAGTATTTGGGGCACTTATGTTTCTTTCGATATTTAAGACCATTCCTCCCTAATTCCAACGATATCGTACTCTTAGAAGATCTGTATTGCCTAGCCAGTCTCCTCGTTGAAATTCCAATCTGGTTTTTTGCTCTTCTCATCTCTCTGACCTCTGTGCGGTAAATGCACGTGGTCTTTCACTTTTTGGGAGATTCAGACATGGTATTCCCTGCTCGCACTCCGCTATTGTTCTATAAATGGTTCTGCGTGAAATTTTTTATTCTGGAATATTCGACAGATTTCAGCTTTGGGTATCCGCCCAACTAACTTGTAGATACTTTTTCTTATTTCTAATTTATACGACATCTTAAAGCGAAAACTTCAAAATAAATAAATCTCAACAGACAGTAAATAAAGTAAATAAACGTTTGTTTTCAAAGGCAACTTGATATTATTTTGTTTTTGTTAAAATTAAAGACAATGAGTTTTTTGCCAAAACTTTTAGGACATACGTTAAATATAATATTATTTATTTACTTCCTTATGTTTTTCACGCGTTTTTGAGCCTTGTGCGTGAATAGCTGTGTGTTTTGTTATAATTTTTATCAAAAATTCTTTCTTTTCACCTATATTAAAACGTTTATTATGATATTAGAAGAGCCATTACCATCTAAAATAAAAAGACGTGTGTATAATTAAAATAATATGGTTGGAATTCAGGATTTCTTGTTCTTCCACTGTGCACCTGGGGATGCAATCAAGGTATGAAAATACTGATCTTAGCATCAAAAACAGTTTTTCAATCATTCGGAAAAAGTTTTACATGGCGCTTTCTTCACTAATCACCACTAACAAAAAAGTCTGTTAAATAATTAAGGGCACTACTCAAACTAACAAATCGAGTTTTTACTCACTTAATACGTATAAATCCATACAAATTCACGGCTGTATTGAAACTTGAACAGTATTTTAAACCGTTTCAATTCCCGAAATCTGTAACAGGATTAAAGCTAGCTACCTGCATATTACCTGCTTCGTTCGGCTTTGTTTACGTTTAGCAGCGCCCCCATCGCTAGTTAAAATCGCCAATAAGGCTCATAAAAGCACAGTTTTTTATTGTAAAAATTCTTACAATTTATGCAAAATCTTAACTGATATAGCTAATAATATACTAAATGCAATTTCTTTATACTTTAATGCATTACATTTTAATGATGCGCGTACATTTAAATCTATGGGCTCATTCAGGCGGTCTCGGCCGCTTAGCCGCTGAGTAAGCGAAGTGTCAAAATTGTCAAGTTAAACCAATAGTAGTCAAGATCGTTCAATAGGTAAGGTTGCCTCATTACGTCACATATGTACCGCACTGCTGGTTCCTTATTGGCGCCAACATAGCAAACAAGGATGTCTAGACGGATAATGCTATGAGGGCGAAAGAGCGCGATATACAATATTTAAAAATCAGCTAGAATAATCAATAATTTAATTATAGGAAATACGGAAGTTACGGTAACAACTGGAACTGAGTATTTAAAAGTATTTTTTAATATTGACAAAAAACACAAACTACAATGTTAAAAACTTAATTAAGTAATGAGCAAAATACATATGTGATGTATGGTCCTCCATGTTGAAACGCTTACGAGGCAACCTTACCTATTAAACGATCTTGATAGTAGTAGCGTTATTTTGTCAGTTTTGGCACTTCGCTTTCCAGCGGCCAAGCTGCTGGGACCGCCTGAATGAGCCCTATGATTTTGAGATATAGGGGTAATCATTTTGTTTATTTAGCATCATTTTTACTAAAAGTAGGACTTATCTAAAAAACCGAAAATTGGGTTTTTGTTTACAGATCGCTGCACTGTGCGCCTATCATTCAAAACCAGTTTATAAAACTTTCTGCTCAGTTTCTTTGGAAAATACCGTCGTTGAACTGCGGAAATGCGGAGCATATTTTATACTCGTGCGACCACGTTTAAAGTCTGCATCCCAAATTTTGACTGTAAAAGACTTTTAAAATAAAAAACTAAAAAATAAGATTATTTAAATATGTGGTAAAATGACAGTAAGTTGCGCCCTTGGTGAGTTAGGCCTGCTGGTAGTATAATTTACGTAAATAAAAAGTGACACATGATACTGTCATAGCTTGTTTTCAATATTGGTAATGTTATACTCAACGATTCTTTTGGGGTTTAAGGCAAACAACAAATAACCATTGACACACCATTTATCAATCACAATTTGACACAATTAATTTTCAAGTTGCGTTTGCTTTTTGGGCGACTGAAATATTTGGCCAATGACTAATTTAAATTTAAATTAAAAGAAAAATAAAATGTAGTAATTTTCGAATGGGATTTACCAAAAAAATTGCATAACTTTATTAAGTACCTAAATAAAAAGACGATAAGTCCGGACTATATGGCGGATGTTCCAAAGTTTCCCACTCGAATGAATCCAATTTTTGCATGGTGGTATTAACCATATGAGATCTGGCGTTGTCATACAAGTGAATGACATTTCTGACTGACATATTCTTCCTTTTTCTTTGAAATGGCAGTTTTACCGCATCCAGTACTTCACAATAATATTGCGCATTAAAGATTTCGCACTCAATGTTGGCTTACACTCGTTCTTAAGCGGCGAGCATGGTTCTTGTTCTGGACCTTTTAACACCCTCCCGAAAATTCTTTATTCTTAGCAGGGTGTTGTCCCCAAGCTGTGCCTGTAATCGTCGAAAAAATTCATTTGGATTCTCTGCCTCGTTGGCCAAAAACTATAATATGTCGCTCCACAAAGACATGAACGTCTGCTCGCTCATGGTTTCTTTTCATACTAAATGCACTTAGGCGATTCGCTGTTCTAGTCGGTAGGGGCCAAGGAAAATAAACTTTTAATAAGGAGCGCTTAATCTCATTTAAGCCTATGTTCGCTAAATTTTGTGACGTAATCTATTTCCGTAATTCTTTGTTTACAATCGTACTGGAAGGTTTTTGGAGGTTTTGATGTTATTTTTTTGCTTTGTAGTTATTGGACTTTTATATATATTTAGTTTTTACTGTTTATAGTTAAATTGAGTAGCTATTAGTACTGCAGTTACAGAGAATTTTAAAACCTGTAAACAGGGGTTATACATCGTTATTAAGGGTAAGATACTCTTTTTTTTGTTTTTTTTTTGTGATTTTATTTTATGGTATGCAAGTATTGGTTTATTTTGTCAGATAAAAAATATTATGGCAATAAGGTGACGTCACAAACATAACCTATATTTTCGGACAAATATAAAAAATCGAGCGCTCCTTATTAAAAAGTTTACCTCCCTTGGGTACGGGCTATCTACGCGTCAATTCGTTTACGGTTACGGACTCCGGACAAATTTACAAATAAATCAGTCCCGTTTATATTTAATACAGCCTTGTAGAATTGGAAACACCCTATTAGTTCATTAGCTATTTTTTTTGTTTTTTATTTTTTTATTTAAAAGCTTTATTTATTAACTTATTAAGTTTACATCTTCGCAGATAAATAAAAATTTTGTCGCAATACACTTTATCTCAGCTAAAAACTAATTTAAAATACTATTTATTCGAGCAATAATTTCCTTAGTTAAGGAATAATTTCCTTTAAAAGATAATTCAATTTTAAACAAATTTCTATAGGGAAATGAAAAAACATTAATAAGTTTTGGCATTCCTCCTTGCCCAGAGCTTTCAGCATATTGAAAGTTTCCTAATCTAAATTTCTATTGGCTAACGGACATTTATTTAGCTGAATTTAGATTCTAGGTTAATAAAAAGTGCCTCTCGTTATAAGTTAAGACTAGAAAATACAATGCAATAAAATGGAACTTAAGTAATAAATACTTAGCTAATTATTTCCTTCTTAAGCTTTTTTTCCAATTTGCTTTTAAAATTAAGCTTGCAACATTGGTAAAAATCCCTCATCGGCATAATTTTGAACTAGCATAAGAGTCCATGACAAATCATAATCAAGTTTTTCTTGCTGTTGTGGCAGTTAAATATTGTGTTTTTAAATAATTTTTATAATTTATTGAATAAATGCAATAAAAAATACAAAAGAATTGAGTCGTTTAGTTTCAAGACCAGTTACATCATTTTTTTATGAAATTAAGATTAAATCGTTTTTGGCAAGTCAAAGGCTACATCCTTGTACCTGATAAATCTTAAGTTTCAAAAACAGATACTTCTCATTAATTCTAGCGCTTAAATTGTAGATTTAGTTTCAAAACCAGATAAGTCACACAACGTCTGTTTCAAAAGCAGATAGATCAGAGAAGTGAAAATGACTTGCGCATTTTTGAATTACGTCATTGACAGCTGTATTTTTCTCTTTGTCAGGTAGTATTGGAGTATTGGTCACAAATCTGTGTCTGTTTGTTCTTAAAATACAGTGTTAAGTTAGTAAGTAAAACTAATGGAAGTCCATCCGTCAGAGGCGGAAAATCCGCGGAAAAGAAAGATAAATAAAGAGAAAAACTTAAAAAGCAAAGGTAAGTTTTAGGTTAAGTTGTATTAAATTCTTTTTACTTACCTATGTGGGTTTTGGCATACGTACGTAAAGGGCAATTAGCCAGAATACTTCAGACAATTAGCCAGCACATTTCAGACAAGTTCTACAATCGATTTATGTTAAAGAAAATGCGTTTTAAAGTATTTAGAGGACTTTTAATTGTTTACAGATATGGTCCTCCTGGTCCACCGAAGAATATAACTTGTCGACATGGCAAAAAGGGTCAGCTTATCGTTGCGGCGAAATACAACGTTGTGATCAGTTAATATTCTACAATCAATTTTACACTACAAGTGGGAGATCTTTAGTATTAAAATGTAAACAGGACTCATTTTTATTAAAATACACGGATGCTTTCACTCCAAAAAAATCAAGACTTGTTAACAACACAAAGGAACCTAAATCAATGACAGTATCGTATTTTATTTACTGTAAAAATAAAAAAGAAAAGATTCGTGTATGCCAAAAAGCATTTTTAGACCCTTTGCGCCTATCAAAGAACAAGGTAACTAGTGTTGTTACTCGGCATTTGCCACTGTTATACCACTAACAGGCATAAATTTTGATTGGAAATCCACTATTGGAAAGTTTGTCCGTCCACCAGGGCAGTGGCATTTTCAATTTAACCCTGCTAAAAGATTCATTTTTAAACGAAATATTAAAGAAGATAATATTCTTGTTAAGGGTGAAGTACATTACAGAACGGATTTGGGCAATTACCAATCTGTTTGCAAGAAGGGAAAGAAAATCAAAGATATTACTCCTCCAAATCTAGTTAAAGTTGGAGTAAAAGTATCGCCTTTAAAATTACGAGACGTATCTGCCTTACTGACAAAACATTTTGGAAAGGACTGGCAGAATTTGGTATCGCTGTCGTACTACAAAAGCGTAATAATTTTAGGTCAGGATGAAAACGTTGGTCAGAACGAGAACATAGAAGATGAACATGAGAATGAGCAGGGAAGAATGCAGCAGGAAAATATGGGAGATCAACAAGAACAAGAAGAACAGTGTGAGAATGCTTTTGAAGTTCCCGATCTAGTTGTTTAGTTTTAAATGTTTCAAAGACATTTTTTTGATATCTACCAAACATGTTTCTTATTTTTTTAAAACGTATTTAAATGTGTATATCTAAAATCTGTAATTTAAGTTTCAAATTATTTGTTTTAAATAAAGAATTTTAAAAAATCAGTTTCAAAACCAGATACATACAAGGTTTTGTTTCAAGACCAGATACATCCAGCTAAAACAAAGTTATAACTTCTTTCATAGAAACATTTGATGACTCTAAATATGGCAAGCAATAAGTGTTTTAGTGGTTGTCATCATAGATTTCGTAAAGAATTTTGCCAAGAAGCAAAACGTGCAAAGTCGGAAATGTTATGCCTGCAGTTTAAGTGTAAATATTCAAGAACTTACGTTTTGTCACTTTATATAAAGTTACGCGGAACGTTAGCTACTAACTACTCTTTGTTTTATTCAGGTTTTTAGACTATGATGCCTAATATTTTGTCTAAAATTTATTGTTTCTTGTTTTCAAAAGTGCTTGCTTCTAGCCGAGACGCAAACCCAAAATCCTATATTTATGTAAATATGGTAAATATTTTCGTCATTTTCGATCAGCTGATTGACCGAATTGCAACACTGCTGCTCCTTAATTTGAATTGCCAATAGAGTAAAAGGTACAGAAATTTAATTTCCTGTTAATTTTTTTTTTTTTTTTTTAAGGAACAAGAAAAAGAGTAGGGATATTAGATGTTTAACCTATATTTTCTTCTCGCTCTTTTCTTCTTATTTATTATTTATTCGGATCAAATTCGATCGAAATTTGGTACTCATTCTTAATCTTGAAGACGATACCATAAAATACATTCTTTATGATTGTAAATCCAAGATGGCCGCCGATACAAAATGGCGGATAATTTTTTACTTTACTACAACCTTAATATAGGTATTAAATGAAAAGGCTTGATTGGTGAAATAGAGCCCACTATGAAAAAAATTAAAATCCAAGATGGCCGCCGCCGCCACAAAATACCGGGTTACATATTTTTTTACAAACACCTCAATATGGGTATGAAAGGGCTTGATTGGTAGTATAGAACTCACTAGAAAAAATAATATTCTAGATGACCGCCGATACAAAATGGCGGATTACATATAACTTTACGACAACCTCAATATGAGTAATGGATGGTATTTATTTGACACTAACTGTCAAAGATTACAGAATATCCTAAAAAAAAGATAAAAATTTTAAATTTTAAAACCTTTATAATAGTTAATTTTTATTTTTATTCCATTTATCTTGACAACGGTGGCAGATTTGCCACCGAAACGTCGATTTTTAATTATCTTTTTACTTGTTTAAATTTTTTTGGTATTTTAGTACTTTTAATTTTATTTTTGGCGTGTACCCAAATAAATACCTTCCATTAAATGAATCCGCCGAACTACAACATATCTTCAACTCAATATAAGTATCAAATAAAAGGGCTTAATTGGTAAAATAGAGCTCACTACAAAAATCCAAGATGGCCGCCAATGCAAAATAGAGTATAGCATATTACTTTACTACAACCTCAATATTGGTATTAAATAAAAGGGTTTAATTGGTAGAATAAAGCCCACTATGAAAAAATTAAAATCCAAGATGAACGCCGCTACAAAATGGCGGATTACATATTTTTCGACCACTACCTCAATATGCGTATCAAATAAAAGGTCTTGAATGGTAGAATAAAGTCCACTAGAAAAAAATGAAATTTAAGATGGCCGCCGACACAAAATGTCGGATAACTTATTAATTTACTACAACCCCAATATGGGTATCAAATAAAAGGGCTTGATTGGTAAAATAGAGCTCACAATAAAAAAAATAAAATCCAATAAGGCTTCTGCAATAAAATGGAGGTTTACATTTTTTTTCCGCAACTACCTTATTAGGGGTATCAAATAAAAGAACCTGATTTGTAGAATAAAGCTCACTACAAAAAAATAAAATTTAAGATCACGTTTTGACGTTTGTGTTGGTGAGTGTGGATTATAAGTAAATGTTGACACAAAAATATGTTCCCATTAAAATAAGAATTGACGTGTTTCATTTTTTTTTTTTGTTGAAAGGTGAAGAAAAGTAAAAAGTATAAGACATACTCGAAGTCTGGGTCTCAGTCAAATAACATATATTTTTAAGACAAACGTTACACGTGTTTCGCCCTCTCGAGCAGCATCAGACTTACAATAATAATATATGTTATTTGACTGAGACCCAGACTTCGAGTTTGTCCTATACTTTTTACTTATCATATTAAGAGGTCTCTTTGAGAAAAATGGACGACTTTTTCCAAGGTGAAGAAATATCGAAATTATACAGGGTGGCGTGCTTTAATTAAAATGCACTGTATAATGCTAACCTAAGCTATCCCATATAACATTTTTTGCCGGCGTTGTACATTTAATTTACTGGCATTGCCAACACTCTTTAATGGCAAGGCATTGGCAAAAGGTATCAAAAGACGCGAAAGTGGGCAATTGGCCGTTATTAGGCCACGTGTTGCAGATAATGTGATGGCATCCGTCATTAATAAGTTATTGGCAAAAAATGCGTTTAAGATGATGGCATTCATCATTAATAAGTTATTGGCAAAATGATAACAAAAAGACACGAAAGTGGGCAAATGCAGATACTCCCAAGCAGCAAGCTGACGTCTTATTGACGAAAATTGTCGCATATACTTTTTTTAAAAGCTAAAATGATGCGATATTTTATTTGAAAATTAAAATGGGAAAAACTCCTTACTGCATGCAATTTCTTTGCAACGCCAAGTACCATCTCTCGGAACACTATCCAACTTGGAGATGCAGATTTTTACACTAGCCGAAGATATTTCTTTCAAAGCTAAGTGAGATCACCTACCGCAGACCGCTCTCGAATTATTTTTTGTCTAATGGGTACGGTTTACACGATAAAAAGCGAAGATATTGCAGAAACGTAGTAGTTTATTGTCCATTACGCCATCTATCGGTATGTCAAAAAAACTATTAAATATATATAATATTTTTTATTAACACGTCTTTAAAACTTTTAATAAGGTTTTAAACAAAATGTTTACAGCTCCTAACAGTCTACTTGAATATCTTGCCTTCTCGACTAGCCATCACCAATTAATCACACAACACACACTTATTAGGTAATGAATACGGTGACGCATTTACCAAAAGGCTGAGTAGGCTGAAGCCTATGGCGGCATTTTTAGGCGGGCGGCAGACGTATTTTAGGGGCGGCAGATTTTGTACTTATAAATAATAGTGTGGATTTTGTACGTAATAATTAAAGTGAGAACTTTTTTTTGGTCTTCAAAATTATTTTTGCAGGAAAAAGGATAAACATAGGGGCGGCGAAAATAAAATAGCCTACGGGCGGCAAATATGTAAATGAGCCTCTGAATGAATATATTTAATTAAGTCTATTAAAAAACTCTTTTCTTTAAAAAAGAAACTAAAAAGCTAGAAAACCACGTAGAAAACAAATGCACAAAGCGGTCACCTTCGGTCAAAATTAACGTAGCTAATTTTACCATCATTTTATTTTTATTCGCTTCAAAATACATAATAAACATTTTGTTTGACCTAATTTTTATTTGCATGATTTTTAACAATAAAATGTTATGAAAGGGCCATTTCCTTTAAATTATGTAAAAAACATAAAATAATGTTGTTTAGCTGCCATTATAAATAAAACAGATCAAAAAAATTGCTTTAATGTTAGTTAAATACCAATGTTAATAATATGGTTTAAAAAGTATGAATATGCGTTGAAGGTTTGCCTTCAAAAATCCAATATTTATTTGCCTGCAACAAAAAGTCATGCTTTATTTAATCAGGATTGGTATGCCGCCATTTTTGTATGCTTGCCGGCAATTCGCCTGCATGTAAAATTTATTGGCAATTAAGTGTTTTGCCGGCAAATAGTGTTTACTGGGATGTACCTATGATATTTTAATTTAAATCTTTATTATCAATATATACACTACTAAAATCAAAATGAAGAAAAAAAAATTAAAAACATTTTAATTTAACCAGTTCTCACCTAATTACAAATTTTATTTATAAACTCGAGAAATGGAGTATTTTCGATTTATAAATACAAAAATGAAATTATTCCCTGATATTTATACTAAATTTCCTCGTTGTTAACTAAAAGGATTTTTGTGTTTAAATTAAAAATATTTTATTTTATGGCTTTATTTAAATTAGAAGCGCGAACAAAACGTATTTTTTTGTTAACATAACCTTTAAATTTTAGCCAAATAAGCGATACTTTGCTGAACAGGGAAAATAATATAATTTAAAATAATGTACACCAGGAAGTTATAAAAACCGCCCCGGGTCGTGCTGAGCTTGTATAGAAAACACAGGGGAGAAAAACGGTCGTTATTAATTTTTCTTGCGTTGCTCTGGTCCATGGTGTGCCTGTTTTTTCGGTGAAGGAGTAATAATATAAATAAAAAGAATAGCAGGGATTAAACAGGGACTTTTTTAATGGGATTTATAACTAAGCGGCGTTTAGCATAAAGCTAAAAAAGTTTTTTAAGCTAAAAGATCTTTTTTTTAATTAAAAGATTGAGTAAAGTGCCCCAATATCGGAAAGTAATAATTCTCAGAATTATGTAATCTGATAATGAGAAAACCTCTCTGCAGTTCAATATGGCGTTAAATTCAAGCCATTAAATAAAATTTTATTGCTAATTTTAAAACAAAGAATTCATAGGACATCACAAGTGAGATTTCAGCGTACCCTGAAATGTTAGTACCTACCCTGACCACCAGATAGCGAAAGTAGTCCAATCGACCAATAGAAACTTGACATGGGCATCGACCAATTTTCTGATTGGTCCGCTGCCAACTTTCGCTATCTGGTGGTCAGAGTAGGTACCAAAATTTCAGGGTACGTTGAAATCTAACTTGTGATGTTCTATGGATTAGTATTCTTTGATTTAAACCTAGACGGCTGTAAAGTCACTTTTTTAGACAGTAAATCCAATGATTTAAAGAATAATATGGATGAATGTAGCGAGAATCTGAATTATCCTTGCATGGGCTTCGCGCAGGGTGCTAGCGGTCTTGCATAGTGAGATTTTACAGACTGCTAGAAATAATCAATAGTTGATCACAGGTTATTAACAGGACTGGCTTTAACACTTTGTATAGGTTTTATTTATAAAGAAAATAGGCCAAGTAATTTTGTTTGTTGGATAACATATTTTTACATTTTATTATAGGTTTATACCCGGTGTTTCTCACTGGTGGTTCCCCCTATAACATTTTTACCTTTTCAGATAGAAAAATAAAATTTGGTATATCGTTATTTCACATAATTTTGAATGGATTGGTCTATCCAATTGCTTTCTATTATTTCTAGTTTAACCAGAAATGACTGCTACTTTAAAATTTTAAATGGATCACCGGTATATTTTATCTTATTTCAATGGGATTTTGCCCTAAAAAGTCGTAAAAAACAAAAGACGACTAGTTTTATTTTTCCATGACTACTTGACTTAAAATAAAATGTTTTAGCCTAATCATGGCATTCTAGATTGGAAATTTAAAAAAAAAATGACAGCAGAAGTGTCAAAAAATTACATATGAGATATCATTGTATTTAGAATGTCATATTCTATCGAAATAAGATAAAATATACTGGTGGTGTCATTAAAAATTTTAAAGCAGCAGTCATTTCCGGTTAAACCAGAAGAAATAAAAAGAAGTAAATAGATCAACTATTAATCCAATTAGTATGTCAAATACCAATACCATATATACCAATATTAAAGTTCATATTTTTATCTTAAAAAGTAAATAAGTTATAGAGGGAAACCATCTGTGAGAAACACCCGGTATTCATATTCTTGAAAATATCTGAACTGTTTGTCATTTTATTAGGTATCGAGCTCATCGCCGATTTTAAATAAAGTTATCTTACGACCGTGTTTTGAGGCCATAATTTTAAAATCCAATTCGGGTTTTTTTGTACAAACACAATTTTTAAGTTATGACTTAACCTTAAAACTGAACAATATTATTTGTATTAATATCTTTCTTCGTAAAACTGGTTTGACACAACAAAACTATAGTTTTGATAAAATGCTTGAGAATAATTTTATAGAATAAAACTTATAACATCATGAATATTAAGTTATTATTATTTCTAAAATAGAACAGCGTCAAAAATGTACTCCTAATTATTTTTTTTTTTCGTAAAATAACAATTGCTTTATTTTAGTTTATTTGGTGTAACTAGTATTATGAATAAATGTGAATTAGGTGAATTTATCGAGTTAAAATTACGTTCTGTTTAGTTAAACTTAAGGCGTTTAATGCAATAGTTGCGACGCTGCATTTGGCTTGTATATCAATAGAATTGTTTCTTTCAACACTTTAAAAACTGCGGCGAAAGCGGCACCGAAAAATATTGTTCATTTTTAGGGTAAGGGCAAACGTGACCTCAGATTTGTGATCGAAGCTAAAAAACATAATTAAACAAATATTAAAATCGGTTGTGGGCCCAACAACACCATACAACGAATCACGCTTAAGTTCGGTTTTTGCAAACACATGAGGGAAAATCACAGAAACCAACCAAAGACGATCACCAAATTATTAATTCTGGCCCACATCGCGGCATCGCGTCGGTCGATTTAACGATCGGGAAATCCCAAATTACGACCAGTGTGGTCCTGTCTCTGTTGAGGTAAATGCTTTCAGTGTTGTAAACACTATATTTATTAAAATACTGCAAATTTTGTCATTGGTACCAACTATAAAAACCATAAGTATTTGGATAAGTGCGCATGTTCAAGTGCACCCTGTAAACCTACAAGTGTGGGGTTAAAAATTCTCGCGCAGGTCTATTGAAAATACATATGGACCGGTTTCTAATAGCTATCCGTTTTATTCTTGAAATCATTGAGTAAATCTAAGAGTTTTTACAAGAGCTAATTGGTGACGCAGTTTTTGAAAATTTAGATAAAATATTAAATTTGACTCTATAGTTTTAATCAGTATACAATATGTTTTCTCCTAAATTGGCGCATGGCAGGGCATGCGCATACGCACTCCCAATGTCAAAATCGGCGGTATATTCAAAAACATTGATTTATTGAGTAAATATACATAAAACATTAATAAAAAGTGTGAAATGTGGTTAATACTGAAATTTATTAATAATTTAATCACTAAATATTGGTAATTTAGTGGTAATGGTGTATTAAAATCTATTTGGTAGAAGTCTATTTTTTCTTAGATTGGAGTAGGTTAATGTGGAAAAATATATATAAATTTTAGGGAAATAAGAACTAAAACGGAAAATCTAAATAGAATTATTTCTTGAAAACTAAACTTTTATTGTGAAATTACATATTTAGCATAAAGAATGGTTGTAAAATGTAAACTAAGTGTATAATTTTAAGAAATATATAAAAATAACACGCTTAAACTTACCAACCAAATAAATTTTAGATTTATTTTGATCCTATTTAGTTGAAAGGTATTATAGTGTATAAGGTAATATTATTAATATTACTTATACTGAGAAAAGCGTAGTAGGATTTCAGTTTCCATAGGCCACTGTGCTTGGTCCATTTTATTCGATATCTACATACTTGTATTTTTAGGTATGAGGAAGCAGATAAGATTGTAGGTTTTAATTAACAATGAAAATTTAAGTTTCTTATTTTGAAATAAAATACTTTTGTAAAGGAAGTTCAAAAATGCTCGGTATTGCATAAAAAAAATTTAATCCTAAAAACCTTTTTTCTTCAAATTTTTGATATTGACATAAATAAGTGTACTTTCTTCTTAAGAAAAATTTATAATTTTTAAGATATTTCATAAACCTACCACCGAAAACAATTATTATGGGATGGTTGAATTTTTTCGTAAAATTAATAATAGTTTGCTTTATGGTACGAACTTACGTAGACACACTCTAATCTTGGTTTGTACCTCAACTGGGTCAGTTATTTAGTGTTTAGGCCTTTTTATTTTTTCGCTTTGGTATAATTTTTATCACTATTAATACTTTTTAAACTTGTCATTTGTCTGTCTTACAGTTCAAGGACATTTTTTAAATATGGAGTGACGCACACAGAAATTCTCTATTGGTTCATTGTGTTTTTACCTCCAGCAAGATATTCTTTAAATATATTTTACGTATTTATGTAAAATATTAATGTATATATTATTTGTTAAAAAATTAAATCTTACATAAAGTGTTAATTTGTTTTTATTCATAAAAAAACAACGTTAATAATTTAAAAAATAATTTATTTAAAAACCAATAAATTTACACAAATGTTGTTTCAATAATTTATATTATAACACAGGTCACACGTAAAATTAAACCGAATAAAACACAAAACAAATAAACAGCCACAACAATCACAAAACATCAGCGATATTGAACATATTGAAAGTCAAGAGTTTTGACATTTATAACAGCCAATAGCAAGCCGAAAAAGAACCTCTCATGCGCATGACGAGTAATCCCATAGTAGTCCAATCGACCAATAGAAACTTGACATGGGCATCGACCAATTTTTCTGATTGGTCCGGTGCCAACTTTCGCTATCTGGTGGTCAGAGTAGGTACCAAAATTTCAGCACCAGGTAAGGTACGTTGAAATCTATCTTGTGATGTTCTATGGATTAGTATTCTTTGATTAAAACAAAGACGGCTGTAAATTTACTTTTTAAACAGTGAAAGTAAGAGTTTTCACAAGAGGTAATTGGTGACGCAGTTTTTGGACATTTAGATAAAATATTAAATTTGATTCTATAGTTTTAATGAGTAAACAATATGTTTTCTCTAAATTGGCGCATGCAAGAAAAAGTAATAATAACGTTTCTTTGCCTCATAAACTAAACCTTAAACAAAGGACAATTGGCCTAATATCTGATAGTTATCTTTATTTTAACTATTCATACCACGTTTCGGGTAGTCCTCTCTGTCCGTTTTCAAAAGTGTAAATAGTTAAAATAAAGACAATGAAAGTCCAAAATTCTTTTATTATCATGTTTTTTTTTTTACATTGACATTGATCCAAATAACACACTAATAAGTTTTGATGTGTTTATTTTATTTACAAATGTTCCAGTAGATAAAACATTAAATATTAAAAATAAATAAAAAAATAATGTCCATCTTGGAGAAAGAACCACATTAAACATTAATTGGGTTACTATCTTTTGTGTTAAAACAACATATTTTCAATATAACTCTGATTTCTATAAACAAACTTCTGGCATGGCTATAGGCTCACCTTTATCGCCATTACTAAGTAACATTTTTATGGAAAATTTTGAATCAAATTTTGTAGAGAATTATCACTATAAACCTTTAGTTTGGTGGAGACAAATGGATGACATTTTTTCGATTTATAAACATGATGAACACTGTTTAAATAATTTTTAACACACATTAGCTACCCTAAGTAGCTTTCCAGTGACGAAATTTTTTTGCGTCACGCTCCAGTGCTTGAAGCTCTTGATCTGCTATAAAAAGTTAGCCACTAGAACGCATCCTTAGACAAGAAAAGAGAGATAACTTTAAGAAATTTTAAAATTAGGCTTTTTTAACCTTCCTTGGCTTTATAATAATAAGGATTTTAATTTCTAATTCCAAATAATTTTTAAAAATCTATCCTTAACCATGAAAAACACGTTTGAAGCACGAAAAGCACTAAGAGAGGGGCTGGTGCATGAGGGGCAAGGGCAAGAAAAACGGAGTAGTTCAGGTGCATATCACTTTTCGTCACTGGAACGCCATAAAGTGGAACGAAATCCTCCTGAGCTGCTCGGGAGCGCTCTATATGTGCCACTGGAACACCACTCAGGCAGTCCAGAAACTGTAGTATTCTACAAATCGACCTCATTCTACCTCACTCGCACTCTGTGTTCAAGAAAACACGCTTAAAGTCGATCAAATTGGTCGCCTATAAGCAAGGTCTCCAAACGTGTCAAATTCTACCAAAATTTTAAAAAGTCGTACATAACCTTAAAATAAATTTAGGTGTTCATTAGTTTGCTATGATTCATTTATTTATTTGGTTGTTTTTGTGTTATTAGAATGCAAAAATTTATTTTATTGTTTTTTACAATGATAGAAAAAATATAAGATCAGTTCTAGCCATGTGTTTTCTGTCCAACTTATGTGACCTTCATATTTGCAAGATTTACAACTGTATTAAGCTAATTTGTTATTAAATTCTTTAGTTCAAATAAATTGGTCATATATTTTTGCTTTACTGATTGAAATTATTTACAGTAGGGAACATTGATAGCGTAAAGAGAATAAAATTACTAACCCTTTTTTTGTTCCGTGTTAAAAACAATAATTAAAAACTCAATTGCTTAATAATGATATTGCGTTAATCTAATTCGCAATAGCTGTATGTGTGTCCGTTTCATCTTGCACACTTAAACAGAGAAGTATTGGGCATTGAAACCTATATTCCACACACCATTAAGAACCCCAAACAATCCAATAACAAACCCTGGTTTTCCACATCTTGTGATAAAGCTAGAATTTTAAAAGTTCAGGCTTACAAGAAATTTCTACAGGATCCTAGTCTAGAAAACCGACAGGCCAGCATTGAAGCAAGAAACTACTACAACCAAACAATTTCTGAAGCCAAAGACTCCTTTGACAATCGTATTAAAAACAAAGTTTTTTCTTGCTCAAATGGCAGCAAATCTTTTGGTCCTTTGCGAAAAACATAAGTAGGAATTTTTGTACCAGTTCTTTTCCACCACTAACTTTGGAAGATGAAATTATTTCTACCGCTTAAGGAAAGGCCGAACTATTTGCCAAACAATTTGCTGCCAATTCAACCCTTGACCATCCCGTAAATCATCCAAATCCAACGGTTACCCCAGTTCCTCATAAAATGCCCGATATTATTTTTAAAGTTAAACACACTAAGCGTATCCTTCCTTCCCTTAACACCAAGAAATCCTCTAGGCTGGATGGCATACCAGCAATTGTTTTAAAAAAATGTGCTCCAGAACTTGCACCAATCTTAACTCGGCTCTTTCGAATTTCTTACGACACAGGTATCGTTCCCGAGAGCTGGAAAGCTGCACGTGTTCAACCTATTCCCAAGAAAGGATCTAAATCCCTTCCATCTAACTACAGACCAATTTCAATTCTCTCAGTTCTTTGTAAAGTAATGGAAAAATTAATTAATTCACAAATTCTTAAGTACTTAGAAAAACACAAAATTTTGCATGAAAAGCAGTATGGATTTCGCCACAAAAGATCCACAGCAGATCTTCTTTCCTTCGTATCACACTGTTGGAATAAGTCTCTTGAGTTTCTAGGTGAGTCCCAGATCATTGCTCTTGATATATCCAAAGCCTTTGACCAGGTCTGGCATGCCGCACTTCTTTATAAACTTCCCTCCTATGGTCTTTCAACTAAACTCTGTACTTGGCTCTCTAGTTATCTATCTGATCAACGTATATCAGTTATTGTGGACGGCCATTCTTCAAGCTTTCACCAAGTAAATGCTGGAGTCGCTCAGGGCTCGGTTCTGGCACCAACATTGTTTCTTCTTCATTCATAGTTTCGCCGACGATAGTACCCTCCACTCCAGTTTTCAGGTTCCTAAACCTATCACTAAACCTGACCTGGAAAACAAACGCAGAGCGATGCAGATATCTCTTTCGCAGGATCTTAATTTAATATTGGATTAGGGCGTTAAAAATCTCGTCCATTTTAATGCATCCAAAACACAATCATGTTCCTTGTCGCAAAAAGAGTCATCAAATACTAATCCTCTACTTTTGGGCGGCCAAGTTTTACAAAGCAAAGACTCCTTCAATCTTGTGGTTGTCACATTTGAAAGTAACCTTAACTGGCATAAACACATTGTATCTATAGCCACGGCAGCTTCAAAAAGCTTGGATTTCTCTTTCGAGCCAAAAAGTATTTTTCCGCTTCTAATTTATGCACTTTATATGTGTCCCAAATCCGACCTCCCTTGGAATATTGTTCCCATATCTGGGGCATGGCGTCCCCCACATCCCTAAGCATTCTTGATTCTATTCAAAGAAGAACTATTCGTCTCATTAATGATCCTTCACTTACAGATAGGCTTCCCTCTCTTGCACATCGTCGGGCTGTGGAGGATTTATCACTTTTTTATACGTACTTCCATGGCACTTCTGCTCTGAAGAATTGTCCAGTAAAGTTCCTCCACTCACGGTTCCCAACAGAGAAACTCGTAGTTCCGCGCGTGTGCATCCCTATACGGTCCAACTGGACAGGCCCCGAACTTCTCACTTTGTTCGTTCTTTTATCCCTAGAGTTTCTAGAATGTGGAACCTGCTGCCTGAGGTCTTTTCTTCTTCCCCAAATCTTCAAGTATTTAAGTCCCGTGTCAACAAACTTCCTCTAACCTCGCTTAAGACACCCACGGTACGTTAGTATTTAGGCTTTAAGCCTTCGTGGTTTGTCCAAAGTTAAAAAAGTATTAGTACACATATAGACATTTTACGAACATTTTCGATATTAAGTCTATTGTGACACAGAGTACCAAGAAGTGCAATCGACTTCTCGATTAGAAAGCAAGGTGTAGAATTCTATAGAGCACGGAGTCCCGCTGCAGGTTCGATGCTCGGCCGAAGAAGTTTTTTTTTTTAATAAAAATAGATCACAAAAAGCACCGAATTTGCTAACTTATTTTCAGTGGTTTTTCATTATTGCTTTAATATACTTATATTATAAAGGGGTAAATTTGTAACTTTGATTGTTTTATTCAGTGTTGAATTCAGAATTTTTTTGGGGGAAGTGTAAAATTACCGGTGGGGATGAGGGGATCAGTTGCGGATTTACATAGTTGCCGCCTGTAGGGTATTAATTTTTGCCGCTCCCAATTTTTGATACCCTACTCCACAATCTCATGTAAACATAAAAAAATGAGGAGCAAAGAAAAAGTTCTTCACCTAAAGAAACATGTTTATTAAGTGCATTGATTGTAATAAATTATTTCGTATTTTTTTCGAAATAAACAATTTAGGAAATAAATTTTTCGCCCCTTAAAATTCCGCCCAAGACTCCAACCTACTCAGCCTGCTGGTAAATCCTACACTGGAGGGGACTCAAATAAATTCAAAGAAAAATATAATTAACGCCCAACGTAGTGGGCACGAATCGGCTGGTGTTTTGAGACAAGTATTTTTTTCTGGATAACTTTTTTATTTAATTATTCACACAAAAAAGGAAATGCTTCCAACTAAACATATAATTGAAATGCACTGTATATAAAGTACAAATAATATTTTGACTTTTCTTATACACCCCCAAGGGATCAGGAGGTATAGTTAGACCCATATTTATTTTATTCTGAAAGCGATGCCGCCAAGTACACAAAAAATGATAAAGCAAATTAACCCTTTTGTGAACAATGATTTATTGCAGCAAAAAATATTCAACCCGACAACTACGCCACGCGTTACAGGTTTTATGGTACGCCAGAGACGAAATAACAGGATGTTTTTTAAGTACGTGATACGTGTTTTCGCAATATTTTCCTTTATTTATCTAAAAAATGTGTAATTAGGCTCTGTCAGACGCTATATGCTTTTGAAAAGGTTTGTTAAATTTATCATTTTTTGTGTAGTTGGCGGCATCGCTTTCAGAATGAAATAAATATCGTCCTAACCATACTTAGCGGACCCCCTGTATCTAGAAAAGTTTCAACTCTATTTCGAATTAAATTAAAATACATCCAGTTTTCCTAAGTTATTCTTTTGTGATTTTAAATTGTTTCTGTTTAGCTTGTTTGATGCCTCTCGGCAATAAAGAAAAAACAAAAGGAAATTGATTGTTGAGAATTTCCCCTTTGGATAGTGACTATATACGGATATATGGCCCAAGACAGTTGTTTATCTTTCGTCTTTCGAGTTTACATTTTACTTTGGTGTAAAATAATGGCTTCACGTGTCGTCTTTTTAACCTACACACTTACATAAACACTTATTTGAATAACATATCTTTTTTATTTTATATGTTTAAAATGACTATTTATTATACAAGGGAAAAAAGTTCTAGATTTTCGCTCAAGGTTGTGTTGCCTCCCGACGCGAAGCGAATGGAGATAGTAAACCGACAGTGAATTTTTCCCTTGTATGATACACTTTTTTTCTGTAAAGGACAAAATGACCATTTAATGTAAAAAAACATGTATTCTTGAATAAATGGTCTGCATATGGTTCCCTATATCTGGGGCATGGCGTCCCCCACAACCCTAAGCATTCTTGATTCTATTTAAAGAAGAGCTATTCGTCTCATTAATGATCCTTCACTTACAGAAAGGCTTCCCTCTCTTGCCGATCGTCGGGCTGTGGGGGATTTATCGCTTTTTATAGGTACTTCCATGGCTTCTGCTCTGAAGAATTGTCCAGTATAGTTCCTCCACTCACGGTTCCCAACAGAGAAACTCGTGGTTCCGCGTGTATGCATCCCTATACGGTCCAACTGGACAGGCCCCGAACTTCTCACTTTGTTCGTTCTTTTATCCCTAGAGTTTCTAGATTGTGGAACCTACTGCCCGCGGAGATCTTTCCTCCCCCAAATCTTCAAGTATTTAAGTCCCGTGTCAACAAACTCCCTCTTACCTCGCTTAAGACACCCACGGTACGTTAGTATTTAGGCTTTAAGCCTTCGTGGTTTGTCCAAAGATAAAAAAAAATGGTTCAAAACCTAAAATGCAACCATCAGATATCAAGTTGTATCATTCATCTACGAGGTTTGGCCAAAAATGTAAAATAAAGCACTAGTATTTTTACTAATGTTATAAAAAGAGATGTTTAAAATTAAAAATTTTCTCTTAATATGCAATTTTGTTTAATAAAAAAAATATATTTTTTTTGCGATAATCCAAAAATTTAGGTTGTACATGATACTTGTTTTTATGCCGGTAAATTTTAAAAGTTTATTTAACAGTGTCCTATGAAATTTTTAATTATAAAATGTATTGCACTAATGTACAGAGTGGCGCCTTTTTTTTTTTCTTTTGACATCCCACGAAGGCATATGCCTAAATACCAGAGTACCGTGGGTGTCGGGAGATTAGATGTGTAACCCATCGTTCCTCCTGTTCCGTCAACGTGGTCGAAGCACTGAAACATGCAGTTGCATTTCACAGCACCTTTTAGACAACGTGGTAGTGCCACCACGGTCGTTATTTTTAAATAACTACTACCTAAATATGTCTCCCCCGCTGGGAATCGAACCGCCGACCTCTGGCTTTGAAGATCAAAGCTCTGTCCACAGCGCCACGGGGGAGACGTTGACTTTGCAGGGTATAGAAAAACGAAAAAGATAAAACAAATCTAATTGCGAATTTTTTTTTTTTTATCTGTGGACAATCCACGAAGGCTGGAAGCCTAAATACTAACGTACCGTGGTGGCAGGGTAAGAGAAAGTTTGTTAACACGGGACTTAAAAACTTGAAGATTTGGGGGAAGGAAAGACCTCCGCTGGCAGTAGGTTCCACAGTCTAGAAACTCTAGGGATAAAAGAACGAACGAAATGGGAAGTTCAGGGCCTGTCCAATTGGACCGTATAGGGATGCATACGCGTGGCACCACGAGTTTCTCTGTTGTAAGCTGCAAGTGGAGGGATTATACTGAATAATTCGTCGTAGCAGAAGACGTAAAAGTATCTATAGAAGAGCGATAGATCTCCCACAGCTCGACGATGGGCAAGAGAAGGAAGTCTTTGAGTAAAGAATCATTAATAAGACGAACAGCCCTTCTTTAAATGGCATCAAGAATGCTGAGGGTTGTAATGGATGCCATTCCCCAGACATGAGAACAATATTCCAGGGAATTTGGGACACATACAAAGTGTATAAATTGGAAGGAGAAAAATACTTTTTGGCTCGGAAAAGAAATTCAAGCTTTTTGAAGCCGCGGTAGCTATGGATACAATGTGTTTATGCCAGTTAAGGTTATTCTCAATATTTAAAGTTATTTTTTTTTAAGTTTACTTTCTCTTGCCCATTATTTAAGTTGTAATGGGTCATGTAAAAAATTGACAATTACTTTTTGTTTATTCTTATGCTTTTACTTAAAATTTAATCCTCTAAAAAATTTACTTATATAATTTTGTTCCATGTTTAAAACTAAAAATAGTTAGCTCCTGAGCATTTTTTATATTTTTAGTTAAAACTTTGTTTACAATATCAAAATTTTTTGGTTATTTGTCCTCTTGTAACACCTGTTTTGGGACACACTGTATTTGTCAAAAAATGTCCACTATATTATACTCCAGGGTACCCCAGGACAAAAAAACGAAACGCACTTGGATTGTCATGGTAACGCAACTAATATTACACATTGGATTGTTCCAAAAAATAAAAGTGTAATTTTTTTTAGATAAATCATAAATCCCCATGCCCGCTGGGTGTTTTATAATATTTACGACATATGATGTATCGTGCAGTTTTTCCTACATCCACCTACTGTGTAAAAATTTGTCGGTAAACCGGTTAAAATAAAAAAAAACAAAATTATAAGTTCCTAAGGTAAAAGTAAGCAGAAACTCTTAAGCCATTTTTTGTTGTTAATACGGTTTAAAACATTTTAAAAACATTACATTTTCTTGTTTAACGGTGACGTCATGTACTTCGAGTATTTAACCCTGTTTGAATACATCCCGGACAATGGTTTAAAAACAATATAGTTATCTTTAGCACTAGCATCTGGTATAAATTTGGTGTAGATCCCATGTCTCAGTTTTTAGATATAGTCATTTAAAAATATTATCTACGCCAGTGCCATGCTAGCTTTTCACCCGATTTTTCCAGGTAAAGTACAGCGACGGCTGGTGTTTGCCATTTTTATGGGCACAACCCGCATTTCTGTTCAATATACTACACACAACGCCAAAAGTCTTGGATCCCCTGTATATCTTAGTTATAAAATTGCCAGGACGTGAAATTTCTGTTTTATAACAGAGCAAGAATAATTGCTCTGCGTGAATCTAGATTTTCCAATCACCATATTTCAGCCAGGTTAAATATTCCAAGATCTTCTGTAAGTCAAATCATCAACAGGTATCAAGAAACTGGAAATGTGGAAAGATGGCCTCGTTTCTACCGAAAGGGAGGAAAGATATGTTATCCAATTTACCCGCCGAAATCGGAACGCAGCGGCCCCAGTCATTAGAGATCATTTCAAGGTACGTTCAACCGCGTAATTTCCACCAATACCATTCGCAGAAGACTCTTTTATTGCCTCGACATCGTGCTGCTTGCCACCAGTGGGCGAGAAACCATAGGGAATGGCTTTTAGCTCGGTGGGAAAGAGTCCTTTTGTCTGACGAATCAAGATTCGGTCTGGTCAGTGATGACCATCGTCATAGGATATGGAGAGAGCCAGGGCGTCAGTCAAGACTCAATTATCCTCGTAAAGTCGTTTTCTATCAAGGGGGAAGAGTACTGTTCTGGGGGAATAATGTGACAACCGTCGAACGCCATTAATTCGCATACAACCAAAAATGACTAGCGAAATTTACATGGAAAATGTTACTAGGCCAATTGTCATTCCCCTTCGCCATGAAACTGGAGAGAATTTAATTTTCATGGATGATAACGCCAGACCAGATCGAGGCAGAACAGTTCAGGAGCTTCCTAATGCTAAAGAAATTAACAGATTAGAGTGGCCAGCTAATTCCCCAGACATGAATCCAATTCAAAATATGTGGGATATTGTTTTCAGAGCTATTCACAATCGCAATCCCCCACCTAGAACTGAGGAGGAACTTGTGGTAGCCGCCGTAGAAGAATGGGACCGCATATCGCAGGAAATAAATTAATAATTTAATCATTTCCATGCCCAGACGTGTAAACTTATTACTCAGAAGTAAGGAGGGCCCACAGAGTATTTTTTAGTATTGTCATACAGGTAGTTTTTGTTGCAGTAAACGTTATTTATAAATTAACACTGTTTTTGTATTTTTTTGGTATTTCGTTTATTTTAGCCACATACATGAACTTAAAATATTTTTTTCAACTAAATTAAAATCAACATGAACAACACTTTAAATTAGTCATTTTAATATTTTTCTAAATAAATTAGAAGTATATAAAATGCTAGGGGGTCCAAGACTTTTGGCGTTGTGTGTATAATATTTTTTAAATTAATAACTTACAAATCGGTCATTAAATTTGTTGCTGCTCACAAAACCGTTCATAACTGTATAACATTAGCAACAACATAGAAACCGGCAGTCGGAGACAATAGAAGATCGGTTAACTTGCAAATTATACAATATTTTTTCTTACATATTATGATGGATTTGACAAAAATATACCCATAGTTTGCTGTAAGGGATTTTTTTTGCAGTCAGGTATTTTGCCTGGACTATAAAGGCCTAACACATATAGACCAGTTAGTCTTTATACCGAGTGTTGCTCCGTCGAGCGGGACATAGGGAATCCCATGTAAATTTTAAAGTGGTCCAATATTGGCTCTCCTAATTATTTTAGAAGAAAATATTATAAGAATTTCTTAAAGAGCACGAAAAGTTGTACCCAGTGTACAGTACAGTACCCAGTGTTCAGCTCTTCTCAGTCCGCCAGCTAAGAGATAAATGCTAAAATAAGTTACGAATCTCCTATCTTCTTACGCGCCTTGTATTATTAGAAGTTTATAATAAAATACTAGAAAAATTATTTAACCTCTTACTCTCAAGTTGTCAGATCAATGTCACATCATTTTTAAATAATGAACTACTTAAATCAAGAAAAATCACTATTATTAAATGGTTTTACAAGGGAAATAGTTATCGAAGAGTAGCGGACATGTTTGCAGCCTATTTTCCCAATAGGCCAATACCAAGTAAATCGACAATAGAACGGACGATAAAAAATTTGAAACTACAGGCACAGTAATCAATAATTGCAAATGTGAAGAAAATCGACGTGATCTTTCGCCAAACGATTTTTTTCTATGGGGACATTTAAAAACTAAGCTACCAATAAAAAATATTAAAATTTAGTCCAGCTAAGGAATGCTATTTCCGCTGAATGTGCCAGAATATCGATGTACCAACTAGCCAACGTAAGAAATGAGTTTTATAATCGTTTGGGTTATTGTCTGGCAGTTAATGAAGGAATATTTGAACATTTGATTAAATCCTGATATTTTCGTCATAAATTGATTTCTAAATGTAGAAAAATTTGTTTTATTGTCTTGCGTAACTGTGAGTGCATGTGTTGGAATTAGCTGTAAACTAAAATGAAATGCGAGGATTCTTTTGAAATTCCCGTATAAAATTGTTCAGTTTTGGCAATGACATTATAAATTAATGATTTAAATTGTCACTGATAAATCGATATGGTGTTTTTATTATTGATTTCTAGACTACAGGGTGCATAATGAGATACTACGTTGCAGAAGTATTAGGCAGTTTACTCTTTACTGGTTGGTTGAAAAATGCTCAAATTTTTATTTTGGGTAGAACTTACTGTGCCCTTCAATAAATCCTAATAGCATTTTTTTCTAAAATAATTAGGGGAGCCAATATTTGACTACTTCAAAATTTACATGGGATTCCCTATGTCCCGCTCGACGGAGCAACACCCGGTTTACTTACTTTTGCTTTAAACATAAGCAAGTCTTATTTTTTCTTTACTTGGACTATTTTTAAATAGTCTTTCCAATACTTAATGAAAATCTACCAAGTTAAAATCAAATTCATTGCCCACGTTGCAACGAAATTTCAAATCCTCGCCATTTCAAAAACGCTATAAAAGTTCTATCCAACAAACAACCCCGCTTTATCAGAAGGGGAATTTAAATAAATGTTCTTTCGCTAATGTCCGCTATTGCCTAGGAAATGCGTTTTGGTAATACGTTACCGTTTGGAATAAAAATGAGCAGCCTTTGAACGATCTGGGCCACGTTTGGCTCTAAACTCCAATTTATTTTCAATTTGTAAGATATCTGAAAGCTTAGACTTTGCGGATATGTTGATATTGTATTTGATTATGGAACATTGTAAGATTGATTGCTGTTTGGCATAAAGTAATAAATGCATAGGTTAGCGTATAAAGATCTTTGGAATTTTCCACTTGAAGATCATTTAAATATGGAAAAACTTAGGTAAATAAATATGATTTTTATATTCGAAGTTTCTTTGGTTATAGAGTAAGGGCCCGTAAACGGCAGACCTGCGTTATTTTGTAAAAGCTAAAAGTTTGTCAGCACATGCTCCCAACATAGGTAGAAGCGATGAAGTTTGATATATAGTGGCTTTAGCAGATACCAAGGGTTAATTAATTAAAACATATATAACATTCGTCATTTTGTACAAGCTTACAAGCTAAATCTTATATATGTTACTTGGGTAGTTTTGATAGTACTAACCCCTTGGCTGACTAAACATTTTTGTTGGGCCCAGGATCCGATGAACTTTAATATTTCTGTTATTTAACAAGATATGACAAAAAGTCTTACATAAGAGTTGTGGGGTTTCTAAATTGGCATGTCCTAAAAATATTTTGATGTACATTTAAAAAAATAACCTCAGATCAATAACTGTTTTTGGGAAATTTTGTATACATTTGAATATTTTTAGAATATGCATATTTGGTAACCCTACAAATCTTATATAAGACTTTCTGTTATATCTTGTTAAGTAACAGAAACATTGGACCGCCTCAGACCATTTCGCCACCCCAAAATGTTTGTCTTCCAAGGGATTTGAACTGTTAAAACGGCCTGGCGACTAAGAAAATATTTTCTAATAGGTAGGGTAGGGCGGGGCTAGTGGAGCTATTTTTCACTTGATCGGTTATAGCTTCTCAAAAATAAGTCTTAAAGGCTTATAATGCATACTGATGGATTAGCAATTTATCCCTTATTAATAGTGTCCATAGTAATTTCTTTTTAATAAGTTGAATTTAGGAGCTACATCTGTTTTAATGTAGATAGTCAAGTACGTGCGTCTGTCTTAACGATGAGGAGTCTAGAATGTGCGCTGTGATGAGTGGCGTCCCCCAGGGCTCTGTCTTGGGGCCTCTTCTTTTCATAGTGTACATCAATGATTTGTTTACTTATATGCTTCCTGAGAGTGTTGTCTGCTATGCGGATGATACCTCATTAATTTCTAAGGCCCAATCTCTTGAAATCTTAAAAATAAATACGACGCAAATAAAGGATAAAGTAGAGACCTGGTTCACCCAAAATAACTTGAAACTCAACATGGATAAAACTCAGGAAATTATTTTTTCGAATAAATCGAGCTTGATTCAAGAAAACAGTGTCAAGCTACTGGGCTTGACTATAGATAGCAAACTTAATTGGAGCGCGCATATCGCGGCTCTAAAAAGCAGGTTGTCCTCTGTAATTTTCGTAATAAGGAGATTAAGGGCTGTAGTTGGTAATTCTGCTCTTTTGACCGTTTATCACTCACTCTTTCACTGTCACTTGTCATATGGGGTTCATCTGTGGGGTAATGCCGCAGATTCTGTGTCAATATTTAGGTTACAAAAGAGGGTTGTTCGTGTGATCGCTGGGGGGCTATATAGACCACTGCAAGCCCTATTTCGGAAGGCTTCGAATAATGACATTACCATCGTTGTATATATTTTATCAACTTTTGGAAATACATCGTAATATTAATAGTTTTGATTTGAATTCCTTTTATCATTCTTACGAGACACGAAGTGCACACTTAATTAGACCGCATAGATATAGATTAAACAAAGCATTTAAAAACTCCCTTAATGTCAATCTGTACAACATTTTGCCGGAAGCGATAAAGAAATTAGATGTTTCCAAATTTAAATTACACCTTAAAAATTTTTTATACAAAACTCATTTTATTCGGTGGGTGAGTATGAGCAGACACTCTCTAGTGGATGTGCAGGACTGGAAGGCTTAATAAGGTTTTAAAATCGTCTTGTTGTTCTTTTAGTGTATTGTATGTTATGTTTTATCGCATATTTTAATCAATATAAAGATTTGTTATTTCTGTACTAATATATATATATATGTATGCATCCTTTTTTTGTACTATATCTGTCAAGCACTTTTTTACTTATTTTATGTTTTATGTTATATAAATTATACATATGAGATATCTCTTATAATATTTATAGATACTCTATGACTTGCTACAATTGTATCTCTACAAAACGTAGTCAATAAAAATCTAATCTAATCTAATCTAATCTAATCTACCCCCAACGTACCCCATAGGTGGGGTAAGTTGAGCAAGGGTATGGGGCTAGTGGAGCACTTAGAAAGTATAGTCAAATTATGGCTTGAATGTTAGATACGTTCACAATAAAAATACATTTTGACAATTTGCTTTTTATATTTATAATTTTATAGTGACAAAGTCTCATTAATAAGATAGCAACGTACCTAGCTTAGATTAACTATTGGATTTAATATTTATGAAATCATCTTCGTTTTTTAAACTTTTTAAGCAGTTTTATTTTGCTTCTCTTGTAATGCCTTCTGTATCTGTTAAAATTGCAGCTTTTCTGGGACCAGCCTTTGGGTATGGTCGAACTATTTCCAGAGAAAATTTATAAGTTGGATAGGTCAGCTTGTTTTCTTTGTTGCTTGTATAAAGTTCGGGTTGCAGCCTCATTTAAATCTTGAGAAGACTTTAGTAGTTTTACTGTTATAAGTCCGTATCCTAAATAATAAAAAAAAATAATTTTATACTTAAAACCGTGGGGTTAGTTGGGCAACTGTAGCTCAACTAACCCCAACCTGAAATTTTAAGAAAAAGTGAATTTATTAAAAGACCGGTTAGAATTGTATCCAAAATCTTTATACATATTTAAACTGCAATAAATTTACTTAAGATTAACACTACTTGATTGAGAACGGAATACATTTAACTATCACAGATAAAATTTTCCGGCTTGCAATTATTTTACTTTTTTATCACAAAATAAACAATGCGCACGGACACTTTTCTCGATCGCCGCGTCACCACTAGTGGTCGCACAATGAGTTTCCCTTGCGCAACCTCTTCTTTACGCTATTTGATGCTTTCGCGTGCGGTCGATAGTTTTTGAGATATTTTGATTGCTCAACTTACCTCTATGCTCAACTAGCCCCGCCCTATCCTACTGAAAGTAACATAATATAAAATTCAGTTTTTACAGAATGACAAAAGTTTAGTTTTAATTTATTAACCTTGGAAACCTGGTACCTGCCACAGCCACTTTAAGTCGAACTTTATAGTCTCCCATAGTTTATACCTTATCTTGGGGGCATGCGCTGACAAACTTTCAGCTTTTACAAAAAAATAAACTACATAAGATGGTAAAAATGTTCTGCATTAGAAACGGCTTAATTTTATAAATAATTCATAGTTATTAATACGATGTTAAAATAAATTTTCATTTTAATTTCAACATTGAATACTTTGAACTGAATGAATTTATCCGAAAAATATTAAGTGACCTTTCTTGTAGAGCATAAAATGTCCGTTAAAAATATTTTATATATATATATATATATATATATATATATATATATATATATATATATATATATATATATATATATATATATATATATATATAAAAGATATTGATATTTATTGTGGTTTAAAAATTCAGAATCTAAAGTAATTTTTTTGTGTTAACCGTATTCATCCGAAGTTGTTTAAACCTCATTTGAAATGACAATATTAATATGAGAGTTAGATAGAGATAGTTAATAATATGTTTTTAAATAGTTTTGAATCGTATTAACACGAAAAACGTCTTAAGTAAAAAAAATTTTAAAAAATAAATAATGTGTTAAAAAGGGCAAGCGATTACAAAGAAAATGGCTTATACTACGGAAATTTACTAAAAGACTTTTTGTGGGGTATTTGATTTTCTTCTAAGAGTATGAATTTGTTGAAGGTTCAAGATTGACTGATTTCAGATTTTGTATGGAAAATGCAACAATCATTGAAAAATCAACAATTTTAATGATGCACTTCTTATTGTTAATAATAAGGGCTGAAAATTTCAGGGTATTTCTCTTATGTCGTCACAAACAGTATTTTTTTATAGTACCCCTTAATAGTATATTACATTACAAGTGTGGAAAATGACTAATTTCACACGAGTGGGAATATTGTAACACGAGGCGTTAGCCGAGTGCGACAAACCCACGAGTGTAAGAAAGTAATTTTCACACTGAGTACTGTATACTATTTTTCCTACGACCACAAATTATTCACCAAAAAAAAAATAATAAAGTTTGTCTTTACAGAAAAAATAAAAAACAATTGAGAACTTTGCAACACTAGGGTGATTTTTACTTTGTAACACTAGTGTGATATGTACTTTTCCTCACTGCTATATTATACTGTTTTGACAATATTTTTACATCGAAAATCACCTACCTAGAAGCATTATATAAACTTTTATTATTTTGGAATATTAAAAAGGCCCTCACTTAATAAAAATTGTATGGTTTGGTTAGGTAATAACGGTAATAGTTTAATACGGTTTTCTGCTATTTTAAGGGTTTTTTAAAATTATTGATACTTACATATTTTAGACACTCTTCTAAATAAAACGTAAGTGGCGCATATCCAAAATATTCCGTTTTTAAAAAAATATCAGTAAACAAACTTACGGGACCGGGGAGTGAAAAGGGGTGCTGGGTGGGGTAAAATTGGTAAAACGAGTTAATGAAACTGAACATCACATGTAAAATAAAGTAAAACTACATTTTTTCCTCATATTTTTGAGAAAAATATAAAAAATATGAAAATTGTAAATGCATAACCTAAAGTCCTAAAAGTAAGAAAAAAACGACTACTAAACGTCAATTATACCATGCAAAATATGGAAAGCATTTGGCAACGTCGGAAGGGTCTGATTCTATTTATGAATGGATAAAAGAAAGTGGATTCATAAAGTGTGTATTAGCCTTAGGTTTAATTAAGGGATTAAAAAAAAGATTTAACTAGTTGTTTAAGTACACGAAGACAGAGAGAAAGGAATTTGATCTATAGGAGTTTTTCTCTGGCGCTTTAGGTCGAACGGTCAAGCGGCAAGGCTGCCTCTATAAGTGCGTGCTCAAAGGTAGGAGAGAGATTTTTAATTTGATCTACTTACCTGACAACACTGTGCCACTGAGCGAGCAGTCAGTAAAAGTTGTTTTTGTGGTTAAGTATGTCTATTTTTGTTTATGTTTTTATTTTTTCGTAAATTTTATTATTACTCTTTTAATATTAGAAGAAAGCTCATACTGTGTAGTAACTTAACGTTAATACGATGATTTTCGCTAATTTGGGTTCTACTGTTTAAGGTAAGTAAAGAGTTTTTTTTACTGTCACTACAATAAATATGTCACATGCAAAACCAATAGCAGTTTTTAGAATGACATCATAATATATATCACACGAGTGTTGTAAAGTACTTTGCAACACTAGTGCTGTAAAGTACTTTGCAACACTAGTGTGATATAACGCATTTTCTATGCATGAAACCAGTGTGCTATTTGCTATTTTCCCAAGTGGTCGTAGGAAAAAATATTTTATTTTTTTTTGCCCAGTTTAATATTTTACCTACTTAACTTAAAAACAGCAATAATTGACGTTAGCGTAGAATACATTTTTGACAGAAAATTCAATTTAAAGTCAAAATTTATCCAAATGTACAAGGGGGTCCATAGTTATTTTTGCACCTCTGGCGTGCACTTTTACGACCGCGGCTGAAAATTGTTGCCCGAGCTCTGCGAGGGAAATAATCAGCTGTGGGCGTAAAAGTGCTTTACGCCGGAGGTGCAAACAATATTGTTTGTACGACTAAAATTATTATACAGGCATTCTCTGTAGTTTGAAGAAAATTTTCCAGCTTTTAGTGTTTCAAATTGTAATCAGTATTTCAAACATTTTTTATTTTAGGCATTTTTTGTATCTTGTAAAGGGGCGAAGTTATTACGTGTAAAATAAAATTGGGTCACCCTGTATTTTATTTTGACCCCTTTGTTTTCTTTAAACCTGAAATTTATCACCTAATCTCCTCCGTTCCTGTTTTTAGTGTCAGAAAGATAGAGTCAAATACTGAATAAAGTGTCGGAAATCAGAAAAAAGGGACAGTGAAGGTACCAGGTTAGGACAGAGTATGACACTTCTTGAATGTTATTTAAGAGCTTCAATCGGAGTTTATGAGCCCCTTTTAAGTTGAAACTTTTAGGCTTATTTCCAAAGGGTTTTGTCAGGAAAAAGGGTTTTTTATTATGACGTAAAGAATGTCTTTTGCAAAGCTGCTTTAGTCTTTTAAAACTGAGTAAAGATTTAATATACAGGGTGCCCCACCATATTCGACACGGTCTGTAGCTGGATAACCATGGGGTTTTTAAAAAAAGTAAATACTGAATCATATACAGGTCGGATAAGGCCACAGTATAAAATTATTTTACTCTATACAGGATGTCTCAAAAAAAGTGTGACGTATAAAAGTTATATTTTTTAAATGGAACACCCTATATTTTATGAAGGTTTAAGATGGTACATAAAAAAATAATTTAAGTTTGTTAATAGTACCAAGTATCTAATTTTATTCGTTTTTGTGATATTTGATTTTTTTTTTAAAATGCAGGGGTGCAATTAAATTAATTTTATTTTAACAATATAAACTCCTTAAACTTTAAAATTTGTTACAAGATTAGGAAAAGCCGGCCTTATCATACGTAGGTCATATCGACATCATAAATTTTACAGGGTGATCAAAAAAAAATTCAATTTTTTAGTTAGTAGTTTAGTAGTCAAATAGCAATATCTCTCTTATTTTAAATGGAACACCCTATATTTTTTACACCACATGATGACAAACCAAATGCTCTTTCAAATGGTGCATAGGTTGCCTATACTCCATCTTTTATACTTTTAAGTAAATTCCGTCTTAACATATTTTTATTCCAAATGTCTATTTAAATGTAAGTAGGCTGTAATATAGCTATGCCTATTTACTAAGCCATTATTGCAAAATATAAATTTGTTGGAAAAAAGCACAAAATTAAAATATTTTGTATTATCTGCCACTATTTTTAAAATTCACAGAAAAAATTCATTAGTTGCTTATAATGCTACTTCCAATAACACTTATTTCAGCTGAATGTGGTAATGATAAAACTTGTGTTTTTAAACAATCCTAATAACGCCTCTGGTCAGTTATGACGACATTCTGTGACCTATAACTCGTTTCTTCCATTATCCATAATCACTGTGTCCAATTTTTTAAAGCAACTATTAAGGTTATCAGATGGTTTCTCCTGGAATATTTTTCAGGATTAACCCTAGACTAAAGTAAACCATTTTTGTCACATCCTACCAGTATTATATAATCTTGTTGTTGTAGAAAAAGGGTTTTTATTTAAAATCATTGAAATTTCTTTTAAACTGACTAAAACACTAGTAATCAATAAATGGTCGTTGTTATTTTCTTAAAAAAAATTAATGGCTGCTATGTCACAGCCAACTTTAATTTAAATAAAAATCTGGACTAAAAATTTGTAAAAACAGATTTTACTAAAAAGCACAAAAGATAGGTATAGGCAACCTGTACACCATTTGAAAAAGTATTTTATTTGTCATCATGTGACGTAAAAAATACAGGGTGTTCCATTTAAAATAAGAGAGATTTGGCTATTTGATTTTCTAAAAATTGAAATTATTTTTTGATCACCCTGTACAATATTTGATCTTGATTTGACCTACGTATGATATGGCAGACTTTTTCTAATCTTGTTACACATTTTAAAGTTTAAAGTGTTAAAAGTGTTAAAGTAAAAACAATTTAATTTTACCTCTGCATTTTTCAAAAAAATCAAATATCACAAAAACGAATAAAATTAGACACTTAGTACTATTAACAAACTTGAGTTATTTTTTAAAGTAGAATCTAAAACCGTCATGAAATATAGGGTGTTGTGGTTGTGTTTAAAAATATAACTTTGATACGTCACACTTTTTGAGACACCCTGTATAGACTAAAATTATTTTATACTGTGGTCTAATCCGACCTGTATATGTTCCAGTATTTACTTTTTTAAAAACCCCATGGTTATCCAGCTACAGACCGTGTCGAATATGGTGGGCCACCCTGTATATTTTTTAAAGAAACGGGCTGTTTTTAGGGGTTTTTAGGATTTTTTTTAGTAAATAGATAAAATTTTAAGTTTATTATCATTTATAAACTTATTACACATATTAATTATATAATAAATATAAATTTTAAGCTAAAAACGTTGTGTAGAACATAAGTTACAGCTTTATGAACAACCCCCACCCCACTAAAATAAATAGACTTACACTTTCTTTACTATATCAGAATGATCTATTACCAAATGAATATACCTAAAATTAAACTTTTGGTAGATATTTGAAAAAAACTTCGGAAATATTGCGTCTTTTTTTTCTTTTTTTGCTATAAAAAAATCGAAATTTTGGGAATTTTTTATTGACAATAGTTCATTTTATGCCTTTACATGTGCTGAGTCTACCCCTACAAATTTTAAGTCATTCGGTCAAGCAGTTTTTTGGTTTTTGTCCATACAGTGCAATTCTTTAATTTCCCGTCTCACTTTTATTTTTTAAACGAATCAATATTAAAAAGTAAAATTTTGGGATATGAAATTGATGCATACATGCTATTTTAAGAGTGAAATTGACAGTTAAAAATTTTAGCGGCTGGACGCCATCTTAGACAAAAAGTTAAATGAAAAGAGGGGTCTTGTGCAAATTATTTTAAAGGACCCGACGAGGACTTTATAACCCTAAAAGAATGTAAAGTCAATACCTTTACCTAATATTAAATGGCGGCACTTTAAAAATTACATAAATACCGGGATTGGATGGGCATATTTGCAAAACTAATAGAGTAAGATGCACCTAATTTGGTGTTTTCTTAGAGCTCTCTAAAGGATCTCCTTATTGGTGATATCGGTGATAATATACAGGACAGCAAAAAACAAGGATATATATATTTTTATTGAAGCACCTTGTATATTATATTACTATTAAAAAGATTTTTAAAAGAGCTTTAAAAAATACCATATACCATATATTTAGTACATCTTACTTTTTCAGTTTTGAAATATAGCTAACCAAATAAGGTATTTGGGTAATTTTTAAAGTACTACCATTATATATTAGGTAAAGTTATTTACTTTAGTTTCTAGAGTTATTAAGTACTCGTTAGGAGCTCTACGATATTGTGTCACAAGACCCCCTTTCCATTTATTGTTTTTCCCAAGATGACGGCCAGCCGCCATCTTAAAACTTTTTTCTGTCAATCTCACTCTGAAATATAATATTTATGCATCAATTTTATATCCCACAGTTTTACTTTTTTGTAAATTGATTCGTCCAAAAATAAAAGGGGGAAGCACATTAAATAAATGCACTGTACAGGGTGTCCCATTTTGGTTGTCCCTTATGGGAAACTTGGAAACCATAAGAGATATTAAAAATCTGATACCCCATCCTCGAGCTCTTTTTTGGAGAAAACATTTATGGTAAAAACAGATCATCGCTATCGCGAAGCGTTTCAGAGATACAGGGTGATTCTCGATTTTTTCACTTTTTGAAAAGGTCCTGTAGCTTTGTTGTTATTACAGATACGAGAAAACTAATTGCACATTATAAAGACACTTTTTTCCGTAGAATCCAGTGGCGTAGCCAAAAATTTTTTGAGCTGTCATTTTTGACATATGACCCAAACATGTTTTTTTTATTAGGGACACCCTATAAATGATTAGGTAATTAAATTGCTTGTTTTTTTCTGATTAAAATAATATATCATAGTAGGTGGTTTAATAAATTTTTTATGTCAAATATTGGAAAAATTATTATTTTAAAGACGCATTGCGGCTTCTATCTGTTTTTAAATTGTTTTATATTTTTTGTTTTAAAAGGAATCTGTCATCCCTTAGCTTAGGAGACATTTCCGTAGAAAAAAATAAAAAAATAAAAAAATAAAAAAATAAAAAATATAAAAAAATAAAAAAATAAAAAAATAATTAAAATTTTTTTAATTAATTAATTTTTTGTTTTTTTTTCTCCGGAAATGTCTCCTGAGTTGAGGGATGACAGATTCCTTTTAAAACAAAAATATAAAACAATTTAAAAACAGATAGACGCCGCAATGCGTCTTTAAAATCATAATTTTTCCAATATTTGACGTAAAAAATTTATTAAACCACCTACTATGATATATTATTTTAATCAGAAAAAAACAAGCAATTTAATTACCTAATCATTTATAGGGTGTCCCTAATAAAAAACATGTTTGGGTCATATGTCAAAAATGACAGCTCAAAAATTTTTGGTTACGCCACTGGATTCTACGGAAAAAGTGTCTTTATAATGTGCAATTAGTTTTCTCGTATCTGTAATAACAACAAAGCTACAGGACCTTTTCAAAAAGTGAAAAATCGAGAATCACCCTGTATCTCTGAAACGCTTCGCGATAGCGATGATCTGTTTTTACCATAAATGTTTTCTCCAAAAAGAGCTCTAGGATGGGGTATCATATTTTTAATATCTCTTATGGTTTCCAAGTTTCCCATAAGGGACAACCAAAATGGGACACCCTGTATAATTTTTAATGATTATTTTTTACCACCTTGTATGTATTAATTATCAAAATATTAATACACTCTACTAATAATATTCTTTTTTACGGGGAAGCCAAACCCAATTCATATTAAAAGACTTTGTTTTCAAAAAGTTGTATCTTCATTTGCCTACTTTAAAGAAAATATAATAATTGTATTAAAATCAGTGGCGTACATTTTTTTCAGAAATATTCGTTAAATTGCCGCTCGAGACGCCACTGGACTAAATAAGTAAAAGGTAAATTAGTCCCTTAGTGCTTAAAATAACTCTACCAAATTTTCTTTAAAAGGGATAAGGGATATTTACGACATTTATAAAAAACCAATTTTAAAAATAAAAGTTCAACACCCTGTATCATGGAAACTATGTTATTTCAGACCTTTGTTTATATAAACTTTTTTATATAAAATAATCTTATAAATAAGCTTTTAAATTTTTACCGTAACCCTGTATATTTTGTAAATTGATTGCTATTTTTTAATTACCCTGTATAATAATATTACAGTATTGCTTTCTGCATATGCACTAAATTTTGATATACAGTAACAAAACTATTTAAGTGAAATAAGACGGATACGATTTTTGTCCCAAAATCAAAATCTCTCAACCCACTATGCGATATTGTAAAATTGACTCCGAATCCAATAAATAAAATTCAAGTAAAGATGTTTAAAATAGTTATTATCCTAACAAATGCGGAAAGTTATACTTTCCCTCACGCGAACTGCCGATGCCCAAACGACGCGAAGCGAAGTTCAAGCAAGCAGTTAAGTGCGGGAAAGTTACTTTCCGCAAGAGTAAGGATCAATATTTTTCGGCAGGCATAAAAGAGACATTATTTACAGTTTATTTTAAATCACAGTTTAACAAAATTTTATACCAAAATTTTATTTATTATTTATACTATTATATTTAGTTTACCAAAAACAGGGGCCTTTATAAAAAGTCCTGCTTGATAAAGAAATACATTTTCACAAAAATATTTGAAGGTTGATGTACAGGGTGGCTTAAAAATGACTTGTTTTCAAATTAAAACAAGAATTATTTTCTAACTACGGTACCAAACTTTTAAACTAGTGATTTATTATGTCATTTTATAAAGAAAAGTTCCTATAAACATATGTCCGGAGTTGCTTTGTTTCTGAGATACAGGACATTAAATATTTTTTAAAGGTCTGTTTGTTTTTAAATATCTTAAATACGAAGCCAGATACAAAAAAGTACTTTACCTAAAAGTTGTACTTTTAGTTGCTTTAAAGGAAAAAATATAAAAACCACATAAAAAGCCAGTTGCATACAGTGAGCACAACAGCCAATATTATTAGAAGAAAAATTATTTATAAAATATTAGCATCTAACTAGCAAATGGGTTAACCGAAAAATCTAAAGTTTTTACCATGGACGTAGATTTGCATGCTCTTCAATAAACTTCAATAGAATTTTTCTCTAAAATAATTAGGGGAGCCAATAATTGACCCCATTAAAAATTACATGGAATTTCCTATGTCCCGCCCGCCGATGCATCACCCGGTATAATATGAGTATTATTATTGTTATTTTCATAATTTGCTATGTAAATTGCTCTGTAAATGGGTTCTTGTTGGGTAATAAGGCTATTATTATTATTACTTTAAAGATCCAACACGACGTATCCCATGGCTCCGACCCCATAGGGCGTCGTGCGGAAGGCCATCCATATCGAAGACCACTCCTGGCGTCCGCTCAGGTCAGTGATCTTCGGCCAAATTCATTTGCCTCAGTAGACGAAGGGATCCAAGGACAACAGATTTCTGCATCTTCATCACCAGTTGTTCGGGTGTATTTTCACATGCTGGAATGTACCTCATTTCCCTTAATATGTTATTCTTCATGCCTCCCAAAACGCCAATTATCAGGACAACCAATCGCACGGTATACTCCGGATAGAGCCTCCGAAGTTCGCCAAGAAGATCTTGATATTTGGCCTCGTTTCTCCCGTTCTTTTATATCGATGTTAGTTTCCGCTGGGGCGGAGAACTCTATTACGTACATGTTGTGGTTTGTCTTATCAAGGAGAACGATGTCGGGTTTATTTGCTTGAATTTGATGCGTTGTTGGGAACGCGTAGTTCCAGTATATGCGACAGTTGTCATTTTCCACTACTGCCTCAATGTCTCCGGGAGCAAACGGCAGTATTGCTGTTTCATCGATGCCGTAGTAATGCCTCAGGTCATTTGCGTCATTATGCCGATGGATGTAGCTATTGACAGCATGCACTGGACAAGCTGACAATAGATGCATAAGGGTTTCGGGTTGCTGTCGACAGGCTCGACATGCGGTGTCAAGAACGTTGGAAAATTGGCTTCGGTACACCAATGTGTTTATCACCCCATCTTGGCATGCTAGTAAGAATCCTTCGGTCTCAGACTTAAGCTCGGCGGATTTCAAAAACCCAAACGTAAGCTTTCGAGATAGATCGAGTCTATTGATGTTTCTGTAAAAGACTCCGTGCTGCGGCTTATTGATGTGATCTTCTAAGAGCATCCGTTGTTCGGCTCTTTTAACTGCAGCTGTTACAGCACTAGACTCCTGTCTTATAAGTGATTGGTCGTCATTAGAATCTATTTCAAATCTGAGACCGAATTTCTCCGCGGCTCGCTCGGCTGCCTTGAACAAAAATGCTCCAACATTGGCCATCTCATGTTCTTTTACTAACTGCAGCAGTGGATCCGTGCTTTTGGCAACCTGACAAGCAAGACTCAAAACCAAACGATCATGCATACACTCCAAGCTTAAAAGGCCGCGACCTCCCTGATGGCGTGAGAGGTAAATGCGGGAGACTGATGAGCGGGGATGGATGCTGCGGTGAAGATGCATCATTTTTCGTGTGCTAACGTCCAGTTCGCGCAACTCTTCTCGCGTCCACTTAACTACTCCAAACGAATAAAGCAATACAGGAACTGCCAGCATGTTAGTTGCAGCAACCTTATTCAATCCTGATAGTTCGGATTTCCATATTTTCCTTAAGCGTTGCCTGTACTTGCTTCTCAGCTCGGTCTTTACAGCTTTAACATCCTGAGTACGATTTTGGTCGATACCTAAATATCGATACGTTTCGTTATTTCTAAGCGGACGGAGAATCGCGCTGTCAGCAAGTTGATCAGCCTCTAAATCGTTACCATTTCGGCCCTTCACCAGCCTAAGTTTTGCACATTTGTCAAGTCCGAACTCCATGCCAACATCTTTGGTATATTCGTGAACCACTTTAAGAGACTGTTGTAGATCTCGCTCACTAGTTGCATAGAGTTTCAGGTCATCCATATAAAACAGATGGGTTACCTTACGCTCCCTTCTTCCTGGTGGTCCACAGCAATACCCCCGAGTCTTCCGAAGAGACACGGATACGGGAAGCAGCGATATACAGAATAATAGAGGACTTAGTGAGTCGCCCTGAAATACGCCCCGTTTAAATGTTATGGGATCAGTAATGATTTTTGTGCTCCAGATGTTATGGAGAATTTAGATTTCCAGAGCGGCATCAGCTGTTCGATGCAACGATTCAGGTTAGGAGGAACCTTGAGATCTTTAAGCAGATGCAATATTAATTCATGCGATGTTGTATCAAAAGCTTTTTGTAATCAATCCATGCCATACTGAGGTTGCGTTTGTATTGGATTGAGTCTTGTGTGATGCATCTATCGATTAAGAGATTTTCCTTGCAACCATTGATTCCTCTTTTTCCTCCTCGCTGCTCCCCTATATCAGAGAGAATAGGATCTATTGCACTCAGTATTCTAGAATACAAAATTCTAGTAAAAGCCTTGTAGCTGGTATTAAGGCAAGTGATTGGTCTGTAGTTCTTTGGCTGTGTTAGATCTCCCTTTTTTGGTATTAATATAGTCCGGCCTTCTACAAACCATTCAGGAATTGGTGTGTGTCCATTAAGCCACGAATCAAAGATTCTGGCCAAATGCGGATGGGTACTGGGAAATTTCTTCCACCAGAAGTTATTAATGCCATCCGGACCCGGTGCAGAATAATTCCTTGCACCATCTAGGGCTCTTTTTACCTCCTCCGTCGTGATTGGTGGACTTTCGTGCTGGTTAAGTTCCTTGTCGGCACAATAGGCACTAAAGTTGTTTAAAGCAGGAGTGTCCCGTCGTAACGGCTTCGAGTCCTCGTAGACATTCTTCCAAAACTGTTCCACAACATTTGCTTGTGGCGGATTTTCGACCGTTGGTGCTGGGTCTGCCAGAAAGCTAGAGGGTTTAGTCACAAATTTATTTGTATCTCTCAGCCCTTTTAGCCTTTTTTCTTTATTATTATTATTATTATTATTATTATTATTATTATTATTATTATTAATATTATTAATACACCGAAAAATCTTATCGGAGGACATATTTAATAATGGTATATTATAAATTAATGCGGGAATTTTTTTTCAACACACCATGCTGGAATAGAGACAGTTTCCAAATTAAAATGCGTGCAGGAAAGTGATGTATTAAGCAAGCTTGTAGAAAAAAAATACGTTAGCTTGTTTGTGATTTAATATTTTCGTACCTTAATTTAAGGTTCAAATATGTGAGGTAGTTTAATTTCTTTTGCAAATCCAATATAATCTGCCACAAAGAAACTCAAAGTAGAAGCTATCAGAAGAAAATAACTTTTGAGATGTTTCCAATTAAATGCGATACACATCGTTTATAGCTTTCTTTAAAGGTGGCGTCGAGTTAATAACTTAGCTTCTTAAAGTTATATACAATTTTTGTATGAAAGCTGTTTTTGATTAATTTTTCTTTGATCTTTAAGGTTAGTCATAATAAAAATAAAAAGACGAAAATAAGAAATGTCCCAAAAAATATTCAGATTAAACTGGGTGATTTATCAAATAAATAAAGTTTTTTCCATGACCGGAAAGAAATACATTTGATTTTTGTTGACAGGTACTAAAGTATGACTTTTCATAAAATTACTTTTATCCCAGACAAACAATACGTAATTAAAGGTAGATATTGTTTTTAACAGCTATTTATGTATCAAGGGCGTTACTAGGATTATAATGCCATGAAGGTCGAAATCGACCTTCATGGCATTTTTCGACCTGATGGGCATTATAGTCCAGTAAAGCCCGTGGTTCATACAATGCTTTATGTTTTACCCAAAAAGACTTTTTCAATGACTAATTACCTTAGTTATTCGCAATACAAAAATAAGTTGCATCTGTACCTGCATACGTAAGTAGATAATGACTGGTGTTAAGTTTGACTTTGATGTTTCTATCAGTTAGTCAGTTGGCATTTTTATTTAACGATTTGCTCAAAATGGAAGAAATTACACAAAATATAAGAGAAAAGGCCATAAAAGCGACCGAAAATCTTTTGCCAGTTAAATCAAGGCAACAGTAAGATCGGGAGTATGGCATATTTGGTATTTGGAAAGATGCGAACGCAATTCTTCAAATAACCGAAACCGTTTTAATGGCATATTTTCAGGAACTGGTAAGTTATTGATTTTATTTTAATACATATGTTTGTATAAACTTGATCTTTATTGTGAGAGAAATAATATTGGATAAGCAATAAAATTTCCATATTAGCACATTAGGGCATTATAAGCGGGCATTATCATGATGCCCGCTTATAATGCCTAGTGTGATAGCAGGTATTATTGCTACCATAACATATTCCGTTTCTAAGGTATTACAGATCAATAATAGATGGGTAAAACATAAAATATGTTATTAGATATACAAAATTTAAATTTCCTTTACACCCAAAGTACAATCACAGAGATTTTTCAACTTTATAGTATTCAAAAGAACTACTAAACGATCACTTCCAGTTCTAACTTATTTACTTAAATCCGCCAAGTCAAAAAATTACATTAATAGATATTTAATACCCACTTTAAAACTTTGAATTTTACATAATTTTCTGACTTTATTATTTATATTTAAAAATCTGTTTTTTATAACATTAAGTCGTCCTTTTTTCGTCACAGAAAAAATAGTGTATAATACACGGAAAAATTTTAGATTTTAGCTCTCGGCAGAGACAAAAATGAGACGAGTAACTGGTCCTAACAATTTGTCCATTGTATTTATCTCTTTCTGGTTTAACGCAAGTTCTAATAACTATGTCTTTGTCTTTCATCATGGCAGGCTATCGTAGATGGAGCAATCATCGCTTTGCCCTGGTTGCCAAGTTGTTTACAATTTCTGCATGTAAACTTTAATGTCGTTTTTGGCTCGCATCTAATTAAGAGAAAGAAAATATACCATGAATCGAATATTTTTAACTTGACAACGTTGCCACAGGCAGTCACGACGAAATGTTATTCGATATTTGTGTTTGATATTTTTCAATGGCCGATTTGTTTGGACAGTTTGTTTACATTTTCTGTGATTTATTGTGTGTTTCGTGATTTTTTACCTTTAATTGGACTTTGAATATTGACTTTTATTAGTGATCTGATCACAGTGTATATATTAAATTTGTGCTTTTCAACAGATAATTTAAGGTAATATTGACATGGTTATCTGTAAGAAAAAATCGTTATAAAAACCAAATAAATGACATTTTTAATTAGGTGTGTGTAATTATTGAACTAAACCCCAATATTTTATATTAATAGGAAACAAAAACAAGTACCTAACATTAAGGGCAAAAGTAGCACAGCTATATAATTTGAATTTGGCGGGCAAACGATAAAGTCGACTCACGCGCCATCTGCGTTTACCTTCCTTGAAGACAGACAAGGAAGGCCCAGCAGCTATCTCTTTCTCGGATAATTTATTTACATTTAGTTGCTCGTCTCATTCTTGTCTCTGCTCTCGGTTTATTGTCTTCCTTTGCTTCGCGTCGAGCGCACTGATTTCGATGGATTGCCAATGGTATGACCTGCGCGAAACAAAAGTTACATTTTATGGGCGAAAAAACGGGTTTGGGCGGAAGCAAATCGAGGGTAAACGCCCCTGGCGCCAAACAGGCTATTCGCATTATGGGAAAGAATTTACGACGCCTTCTCTGGGTTTCTCGTTCGAAGTATGGTAGCTAATGAGCGTCACGGTCAGAACGCGGACGGAGGGCACGGAGTGCCGGTGTTGTGTTCTCTCAGTGCGCATGTTAGTCCACCCTCGATTTGTTTACTGCGAGGTCGTAAAAATCCGAAAAATGCTACTTGCCACTGCGGATTTAAATGTAGGTTATCTATGGTCGAGAGGCAATAAAACCTCGCTCTGAAATCGAGAACTTTTTTGCCTTGTATAATAAATAACTATTTTTTACAGGCATGTATGTAATGGTGGCATTTCCGACTTTTAATGTGTCGCTTTTCTGATTTTCGGCCCACGGAAGGAAAATTACCATTTTTTTTGGACAAAGCACGAAAGCTAAAAGCCCAAATACTAACGTACCGTCGGTGTCTTAAGTAAGGTAAGAAGGAGTTTGTTCACACGGGACTTAAATACTTGAAGATTTGGGGGAGAAGGATTGACCTCCGCGGGAAGCAGGTTCCACAATCTAGAAACTCTAGGGATAAAAAACGAACTAAGTGGGAAGTTCGGGGCCTGTCCAGTAGGACCGTATAGGGATGCATACGCGCGGAACCACGAGTTTTTCTGTTCTGTTGGGAACCGTAAGTGGAGGAACTATACTGGACAATTCGTCAGAGCAGAAGCCATAAAAGCCTTTCTTCCCGTGGGCCGAACAACAGTCGCAAAAATTCAAAAGTTTGCCAAGTTGACATTTTTCTGATATTTTAAACATCTTTGTGTCACTTTTACACGCGCTGTACCTAGATACCATTTTGGGACAAAATTTTATTTAAAAAAAATTCTTATTTTCTTGCATTATATACAGTGTTAAAGGAAAAGTAAAAACTTAAAAATAACCCTGTATAAAGATATACAGAAAAAAACTTGATGAAAATGTTGTATACAGTTAAGAATTTATTTTGGGAAACTCTAGGGTTAAATAATTCGCCGAAATGGATAAAGAGCCGCAGGCGAGGACTGAAATGGTACGAGACCCGGAAGTATGTGGAGCCTATAACTTTTTATGTGTGCAACTAACTATGTATGAAGTTATATAGAATAAGTAACTTGTTTCTTGGGTATTTGTTTAATGACCTTAAAGTTAAACACAGGGTAAGTATTTTTCTATGGATGTCATAGGGATCTCGAAATTCACAGCGTTTTAGAATTACAGTCTTCTGCATGCTTATTAGTGTTGTGAACACCCTATATAGGGGGTATGTAAGTTTTATTAATTTTAATATTTAGTTAATTATTTTAATATTAGAAAAAAAACACATCCTAAAGTAAAACATATAACAATTTAAAATAATGTCAAAGCTTGGACCTCGAACCGGCAAAGGTAAATTTCTAGGTTGGGCAAGGTCGTAAACGTGCTAAGTCACCAAAAAACCGAGTTCAACTTTGTATATAAATACAGTTACCTAAGAATGCAGGGAATAAGTTGAGAAGAAGAAGATTAGAAAAATATTAGATAAGAAATAGGTAGTAAAAGTAAAGTCAAGTATAAAGTTAAAGTTTTAGTTAAGCCCATACGGGCTACCCCTAGTGGGGGTACGCCCGTACTAAATTTAGTTAGTCAAATAGTTTCTGTAGTCTAATAGTAAAAGAAAAAAATAGCTTTATTGTCCACCGGTCTCATGGTCCAAAAGATAGTTCCATATGGTACATTTGCCCCAGTGACGTAAAATGGCCCACAATGTAATTACAAAATCCTACGTCACAATATGTATTGGGAATTTTTTGCAAAAAGAAGGCGGATTATAGTCATAATAATTTTGTATTGGTTGTCGCCTTTGATGATAGATATCTCGATAACAAAACGTTTCTGATTAAAAATTCTTTTAGAGACTATTACCAAATTTTTTATACGACAGTTGGTAATAAAAAACATATTTGGTTTTTTACACTTATATCTTTATTGCTTATTAATTACTTTTGGTACTCCAGTCCTAAGATATTATTTTGCTAACTGTAGTTGTATGGAAATGTCATTTAGGGACTTCAAACCGTACATTCTTTCATACTAGATTAGCTTGGAGGTGGATTGTAATCCTGCAACCAGCTCAGGTTTATTGTGTATCCTCCATCCATATGTTAGAGCACACTATCCAAGCCGGTCTCTTTAATGTCCACAATCTTGAAACTGGCTTCTTGGTAAATGTTGCTGCTTTAGGTTTTTCCTCACCCAGCCTTGCAAACCGCAGACGACAAAGGGCTTCGCAATAGCACCATATGTGTTCTGCGGTTTCTTCTTCTTCCTGGCAGAACCTGCATAGGTTTTCTTCTGTCAAGCCTATTGTTTCCAGGTGTTTATTCAGTCTGCAGTGACTTGTTATTTGACCCACTATAATTTTTACTGCCTTCCGGTTGTAATTCAGAAGGTCATTCGTAAGTTCCGGCGAGTATGCCTTTATGAATTTTTTCGCCTGACGTTGTCCTGGTGTTCTTCTCCACCAGTCTTGGGATTCCGCTTATGATCCATGACTCATATTATGGTACTTCTAATAGTTTAAGAGGTAGCAACGTTTTCGAAAAATAAATTTAGGCCAGCTGATTTTTTGATATGTTGTTCTCCTTCCTCTTCTAGATAGACCCTGAGCTGTCCGGCTGGCGGTAGTGTTTGCGTTTATTAGTTTACATCTTACCTGTACAGGTAATAAATCCATGGTTTTGAAAACATTTTAAGAAACCTAATTTTCAATTTCTTGTCTTTAGGTAGATGTCACCAAACATCTTTTTTTTATTGCCAGACACTTTTATCATTGCTAATTATACAGTCGTCTTCCTGCTAACATATTTTGATGAAACCTAGAACGATAATATATGACCAAGGTCTGCATTTTTTGACATTTCACTGACAGCTCGAAATGTCAAGGTCACAGCCAACTCAACCTGCTACCACCAGCCAGACAGCCGAGGGTCAATCCGAAAGAGGAGGAAGAACCACATATCAAAATTAGCCAACCTAAAAATTTTGTTTTCCTGACGTTGCTACATCCTGAACTAATAGTGAAATTAGTCGACACAAACCTTTTTTTTAAATAAATACGAATAAGGAAAATTAATTCCACAGAATAAATACCTGCCAAAGATTAACACAATTTTCTCATTTACAACTGACAAGTTTAACAAGCTGGACTTCCCCGAATACCGTACAGAATTTATGCTCTGTGGTTTTATAGCCACAAACACGTAAATTTCAGTTGTTACCAAGATCCAGAGTAATCAACAACAATAAACCTCCTGTTAGAATATTGTGTTTGCGTTATGACTTTATGTCTCCTGGATGGCCTCGTAACATAACGTACGTTTTAACAAATTGGATTAGAAGTTAAAAGCTGTTTTGAAATCACTACCGGCTTTAATTAGACCATTATACAGGGTGATACAAATATTAATGTATTTCTGAATGTAGTAGACAATGCATTATCATTATACTTAAAATAGAAAATTTGGACTTGACTTTATTTTATTTATTTAGACATCGTTTCGGGCAGTACTATCTCTGTTTGTTTTTAAGGGTGAACTAATCTTATAGTTTTTTTTTAAATTTATTTTTGGCTCTGGTCCCTTCTGGACTATGCTTTCCAGGGTTTCGTCGATGATCCAGCTCGTAGCTCCTAGAAATACCAAATCATGCATAATGATTTGGTATGATACATAATTTGACAGCTCTCAAATTAAGAACTGCTACTGGTATTACGTATACCCGGTTACTGTGAAAACTGACGTTTAAGGCGGAGGCCGCCACCGTTCCCGGCCGTTACGAAAACACATACACACCACCCAACTTAAAAAATACAGGCTATAGAAATCTTCGCTCACAGCGCTTAGCTTCAGAAAAAACGATTTCCCGATAAAACGTAAAAACGCCGGTACAGCATCTCCAACCGCCACACCGGAAAAAGGTATGTGGCTTCCTACGCAACGTCTGCACTGTTCGGAGGTCAAACAAAAAGTGAATCACAAAATACAAAAAGGTTAGGAGTGAACCTAATTCCTAAAGCTAAAGAGTTTAAATACAGTGGGGAAGATCATTAACCTGTGATGGGGTTGGATGCGGTCGAGCCTGAGGTTGTTCAGCCAAGACGCCGGCATTGGTAATTAAGACTGGTTTTCCAATGTCTGATATTTCCACACTTGGTCTGCTAAAGATATTATTATTATTTTTAATATAATGGCTTTCTCCTGTGGTTCCCTGTGAGCAACCCTAGCTTCTGACCACTTGATATTATGTTGTTAAGTCCAAACATGGCCAGAGATCCCAGGTTACGATGTTTTTACTTAAAAAATTAACAAAACAAAATTATAAAAACGTAAAATTCGCATTTTTGAGCAAATTTTAAAATATATTTTTTACCAAAGTGTTTCTCTTCAATCGCAGCTAATATAAATTTGATGTGTGTCCTATCTCTTGGTTTTTAAATAAAATAATTTGAAAATTCCAGCTTTGCTCATGACTTTGCCTTAGATTATATTGGTGAGGACCTAAAAACCAAAGATATTGACAAAAAAATTAATATAAACAAAATAAATAATATTTACCTTTTATCCTGAATAAAAATATTTTATAAACATTTTAAGAAACTTTAACTTTTTAATAAATTACATAAAAAGCTATTCTGCTCTTTCAATAATGCAATAAATATTTAAACATTACTTTAAAAGAAATAATTTTAATTTTAATATAAAATAATTATTTTTATTTAGGTTATTAAAGGATCTTTCAATAGGAGTGATAGTTTCTCAAATAGAGATTTCTCGGTTTCTAATATATAAATGTTTTTTTAATTTCTAGATTTTACTATATTTGGTATAGTGTGCAGTTTTATAATGTGGAGCCTGACTCCTCTCAATCTGTTGAAAGTAATAAAAAATATTACCAAAGTGGTAGCTCAGTTGTGGCTACCCAACTTTTACTCACTCGAGATTTGGGTCGCCATCTCTTAACTTTACGTTAAAACTCACGTTTAAACGTATCCACAGGGCGGCGTATAACTTGCGCAGAGTACGGATGATCGCGACCCATAGATAACCTGCATTTAGATTCGCAGTGGCAAGAAGCATTTTTCGGATTTCTTCGACCTCGCGCAATGGGTGGACGAACATGCGCACTTAAAAGCCGTGGCAAAAATACAAACACCACTCTTTCCGCGATCTTCGAGTAGTGCGGTTCATGTTTACGTAGAGGTCTACATAGACCTCCCGGGTAGGCGATTGAAGGCATCGTACGAGCGTGGCTGTACCCTTGGGGATCGAGAAAAGATTCACGCTAAATTGGGGCTTCTTTCTTCTGGGGCTAAGCGCTGTGAGTGAAGATTCCTAAAGCCTGAAGTTTTTACGTTTTGGTGTTGAACACATGGTGTCCTCGTATGGTCGAGGAGGTGCGCACGCCTGCGGAAATACGTCAGGAATGAAAGTGACGGTTATGCGCGACACCAGTAGCAGCCGCTGGCTAGATAGTCGCAATTTATGCATTGCATCGAAGAAAGTACAATAAGTATTAACAATTAAAAAGTGAAAAGCTCGGGAGCCACCAGGGGCACAGGCCCGACTTACTGGAGACTCCTACCCAGAATACAACCCCCTCTCACAGAGGGACGTACTGGCAATTGGACCTTCGGGGACCTAAGCCACAAACAAAGAAGTCAAGTCAAATACAAACACCGGCACCCCGTACCCTTCGTCCGCGGTCTGACCGTACCGCTCATTAGCTACCGTACTTCGAACGGAAAACCAGGACGCCGTGGACAAAGTCTTTCCGATAATGCGGATAGTTTGTTTGGGGCCAGGTGCGTTTACCCTCAACTTGCTTGCGTACAAACCGGTTTTTCGCTAATGAAATGTAACTTTTGTTTCGCGCAGGGTATAACATTGGCAATCCATCGAGGTCAGCGTCGCGACCCAATTCTCGAGTGAATAAACCTTGAGTAGCCACATCTGAGCTACCACTTTTGTTATAGTTTTTTATAACTTCCAACCGATCGAGAGGAATCAGACGATGCATCATAAACCCGTTCTAAAAAATATCAAAAAACCACTAAATAAATATTTTTAAAACAATAATAATTTGAGGAAAAAGCAGTGGCGTTCTATTTTTCTTGAAAAAATTTAACACTGGTAAAGTTTTAATGTCAAAGATTTCAAAATATCCTGAAAAATATAAAAATTTTAAATTTGAAAACCTTAATGTTAGTTAATTTTTATTTTAAATATGTTTATTCCATTTATCTTGACAAAGAAACGTCGATTTTAAATTACCTTTTTAATTCTTTAAATTTTTTGCATTTTTGGTAAAGTTTTAGCAAAAAATGTAATGTAATGATTAAAAGAAGTGTACCAAACTTTGTGGACATATCTGGAGTGGTAGAAAAGTTATGATAAAAAGGTATTTTTTTTCCTAAAACATTAAGACCCTGTATTTCGGACACGAAGCATTTTTTAAAAAAATTTTGTTTAAAAATATTCTTATTTTTTTGCATTCTATACTTACTGTGTTTAGAGGAATATATCAACTTAAAAAATAACGATCTATAAAAAGTTTAAGTGTCTTAAAATATTTATTATATAACTTTATTCTGGAGAGAAAGCCCAATAATATTTTGTTTAAATTTATATTTGCCGAAAACAAAAGGACTATAAAAAAATAAAATGGAACTGAGACCTCTGAATGCGTGCAGTAAACTTAGCAAAAACCCCCAAGATTAGTAATGCCACGGAGTAGTAGTGATAATTTTTCGAAAACTGTTGCACTGACATGCATTTTACCATTTATACAAAATGCTTTTAAAATTTACCGTTAAAATTTTTTAAAATTAATGTATACATGAATATAACATATAAATATCATAAATTAAGCCTGAAAATCATGCAAGTCTGGTCTGCCCAGCTTGTCACTAATAAATGATTAATTTGGGTTTACTTCTGGCAAATTAGCCAAACAGTAAAATGAGTAATTTATACTTCAATTATGCGTATGAAATGTATTGTTCGAATAATATGTTTATTACGAAATCGGTGTTACATACAATGGAATTCAATATATTTGTTGGATGGATATGCGAAATATCGTGATTTACCCTACTAAAAATTTATTTTTTCCACGACTGTTAAAAAAATGGTGTTTTTTAATCGTTACCATGAAGTCAAAGTACTCCATAAAGTTTTAAAAAAGTAATTTTTTTCAACACATTGAAATAGTGTTTTGTTTCAGTGCCTACTACAATAAACTTAAAAATGCAATGTAACGCGACATCAACTTTGTATACAGGGTACGCAAAAACTTAAAAAAACATGATTTTTCTCCAAAATAAACTTTATTTTTAGTTTTTAAGCAAAATATTGTGAACACCTAGTATAAAAAAGTATACATTTTGGGAATTTTAAAAACATACATTTGTGGGAAATTTAAATTTTAATTGGGTTACTTAACATTGGGAAATTTGGTACATAAAACAATACGTGAGGTGTCAACATCGTTTTGATGAACTCTGGTGTCAAGGTTTAAAAAGTATAAATCAAACAATTTTCTAGGTTACTCTTATAATAATAAAACAAAAACATTAAACAAGCGGAGTCGCGTAGAAATGCAAAACAACATTGGTAAATTTGATATTTAAAGAAGAGAGAAAGAAATTAAGGGGATTGGTTTATCAGAGAAGTAGTTAGTAAAGTCAAGTAAAAAGTTAAAGTTTCAGTTAAGCTCCGTACGGGCTATCCCTAGGGATATGCCCGTACTAAATTTAGTTAGTTCAATAAGTTACGTTGGTTTTTAATGCAAAGTTAGTTTTGATGGTCCACCGGTCTCATGGTCCCAAGAAGATAGTTCCATATGGTACATTTGCCCCAAGTGACGTAAAGTGACCCTGTATGTAAATCCAAAATTTTATACGTCACAATATCATTTAGAAGATTTATTTAGAAACGCATTTTATATGAGCTTATTAATGTTGCAAAGCTATTAAAAAGTTTCATAAAACTAATTTGGAAGTTATCAAAAATTACTTATTTTAAATTTATATAATAAAATGACCTAGATTTTTTTTATAATTTGTTTTTTAACACCTGCTTTCATCAAATTTTCCAGCTGTAAAAGAATGTGATCAAGGCGTTTTCGCCAATTAATGGAATTCATTAAAATTTTGCATTATTGTACTTATCGATTAAAAACGTTATTCTCAATCGAGTTTAGTTTATATTTATAAGGTTGCGACATATCCTCAACTTTTAGGCGGTTCGAGGTCGGGGACGCAAGGAAGGGCACTCCACGGACAAAAGTTCGCAAGACTGGGTAAAATCAAAGCTGATGATCAATCCAGTGGCGTCTAGAATTTGCGCATTTCATTTTGCAATGTTTTGGAAGTGATATTTGTTGAAAGATGTAATTCCAAATGTTTTTATTTAAAGTAAAAGAATTTACAACTTAATAATAATTAAAAACTGTTGTGTAAACGGTTGTTCTACTAATACAATAAACTGTATATCTGAACAACATGGCCGAAAAATGGAAGATGTGACGTCATAACACGTCAAAGCAATATGGCTGAATGTCGTGACCTTATATAGACCGACTTTGATTCTCAATACATTTTCTTTATAACAACAACCTTGTATACAAAATTGACATTTTCTGTTCGTGAAAATTTTTTTACAAGCAAAAATTTTTATGAAAAATGACTTTTTTTTAATGAAATTTTTGGTTTATTTGTCCTCTTGTAAACCTCATCCGTGTACAATCGGTAGAATGTGGTGTAAATTAGTTTTTATTTGGCGTCCAACATTAGAGTATATGTACACTGCATACATATGGATTATGTATTTGAATTTCACTACATTTTATTATTATTATTATTATTACATATGTATGTATGTATGTACGTACTATGCCAATTTGTTAAACATGAAGTTAATGTTGGAATAAATAATGCTAAAAAGTCAACCTGTTCTTCAATATGAGCACTACCTCGATAATCCGGACAATTCGCTAATTCGGGCATATACCTAAACTATATCTGTCCGAATTACCGAAGTTACACTGTACTTCTTTTAGCTCATGTGTCCCTAAATTTAAAATTCTACAGTTTTTAATCAAAATAATTCAAAAATCCGTTTTTTAAATAAGACTCCACAAACTTAAGACCGGCTCCTTGGTAAATCTTGTAGCTTTGGTTTTTTTACCCAGTCATGCAAACCGCAAACGACAAAGGGTCGCACAGTAGCACCATAAGTTCTTCTTTCTGGCAGAACATGTAAAGTTTTCTTCTGTCAGGCCCATTGGTTAATTAAGTCTGCAATGACCTGTTAGTTGACCCACTATTATTCTTACTGATTTTTAATTTAATTTAAAACATGTTTTCTAAATTCCGGCGAGTATGTCTTCATATAAATATACACTATCGGATAAAATTATCGGATATATGCTTGATTTTCTCCTTAAAAATCAATACAAAAAATTAACCTAAATGACCATATTTCTTTTAATAATTAGGTTAGACCTTAGACCTTAGAATAGGGCCGGGATAACCCATGCAATGAAGCCGCTCTGCTTATTGTGCGCCCTGTCTTTTTACGTCTGGGTGATGTCAGTCAGGCGGGACCTACAGCTTAACGTGGGTTCCGGACCACGGTCCTATGAGCGACAACTTATGACCTTGTCCCTACCCAGGGGCACTACTGAACCTACCAACTGAGTGGGGTCCGCATGTCTACGGTTGCGCAGGACACGGCAAAGTGTGTTCCGGCGCCCTGGTCCTTTGGTGGCCTTCAGCGTCGATACATTTTGCACTTTTTTTGTCTGGTGTTGAGCTTACCACTAAATTTCCGACCAACTTATAAATAAGTATTTGGCCTCAGCAGAATTTGAACTCACCTCACGTCCGTTGTGCGCTTAACGACTTAGCGCCTTACACGCTATGCCATCACAGGACCAGAATAATTAGGTTATTAAGACAATTAAAAAAGAATATGTTAAAGAAAGGTAAAGCTGTAACTTTGGCGTTACCATTGTTATTTACTGTCAACAATACATGGGTAATTAAAAGTTTCTAAAAAAAATAATTTTTAATCTCTTTGTATGATGTGCTGCTAAAAGAGAGTAATCAAATTTGTTAGGATAAATCATTAGAAATAAGTAAGAGTATAATTTATTTGTAACTAAGATTACTACCTCTTAACAACACATTACACAGGGCGATAAAAATTATTTATTTTTGCCAAAAACTTTTAATTGCCCTGTATAATGTATTTATAACAGAAAGTAACAACGGTTACGCCAAAGATATAGCTTTACCTTCCTTTAAAATTGTCTTTTTAAATTGTCTTAATAACCTAATTATTTAAAGAGTTATGGCCACTTAAATTAAAGCATTTCTGTATTAAAACTTATGGAGAACATCGAGCATATGCGATAATTTTGTCTGTAAGTGTATATATTATACAGGGTGTTCGGAAAAGTTCGGAAAATGCGTTAGGAAATTTCAAGGGGTCATTCTACAATGAAAAATAATGTTAGTAAGTCCTTTGACAAAATGTCGAAATCTCCTTGGTTACCAAGTTACAGGGGTTAAAAGTTTAATTTTTATTTTTGATTTTTCGCTATATTGCATTTATCTTTTAACCAATCTAGCTGAAATTTTGCACACAAATCAAGCTTTGCAGATTCTAAAATTTGAAGATAAAAATGCTTTTTTTTCGTAATACCGCCAGAAGGCACTTTACCTAAAACTTAAAATGTATTTACATCATAACTTTTTATTTGGACAGATATCACAGAAGCTGGGGCCGCCATTTTATAGACAATTAAAAACTTAAAAATAAGGTACCCTTTATTGAAGTCGATTAACCTTACCGTTTAGGCACCAATCGACATCATAGTTTTCACCAATTTCAATCAAATTACCTACATACATACAGGGTGTCCAGTAACTCAACCGACAACTTTACAGGGCGATTCTACCATGGAAAATATGGAAAAACTTCATATAAACATATGTCCTAAACATCTTAATTTTTGAACTACGAGTTTTAAAAATTAAAAAAAAAAAAGGTTTTTTACTGTATAAAATACCTACTTTAAAAAATATATCGCCCTGTATCTCATAAACAAAGCAACTCCGGACATAGGTTTATAGGAAATTTTCTTCCTTGAATGACATAAGAAGTCATTCTATAAAGTTCCATATCGTATATAAGAGATATCCTGTATATTGTTAAAGACTTTCAAAAATGTGTTTAGGTTAGAGAATTTTAAAGAGTTAGGATCATTACATTTAGTTTGTAAATTTATTTAAATAATTTACCTTAATTCTTCCAAGTTCTTTCATCACTTTCGAAGGTTTCCGAAAACGCCCGAATTATCCATTAAGAACTTTATGCCATCCTGTAATATGGAATTTTCGCGATATTTCTTGAAAATTCTAGATCATTCTTTACTCTTCCACCATACTATAAAAAGGCGACGGGAAACCTTCGATCGGTTAGTATAGATTCGACTTTTGTGCTGTATCGAGACATTGACAAGTAAAGATTTTGTCGTTGTTGTAACCATAGTTACGTTACATTGGTATTAAAGGTATAAAAACGAAGGTACGTGTTTTTATACGAGGTGATTCAGAACAATATTAATTTGGAAAAAGTATTTTTAAGCCACCCTGTAAATCCAACATACAGTTATTTTTGTGGAAATGTATTTTCTCATTAAGCAGGACTTTTTATAAAAAGCACTTTTATTCGTAACGTTAATAGTAAAAAAGTTTTCGCATTTGGCAAGAACTTCCGAAGACATGTATATAATGCTTTATTGTAAGATAATAAAATCTCTGTCATATTTGTGATAAATGAAAACCGTGCTAACTCTGCCAACTTTAATCCCACAAATGCACTTTGTGACACGTTTATTACAGTGTGTATACGCTCGTCATGATGTAAAAATTTAAAAACCACAAAGTGTGTGGTAAAGTACACAGTTGGTAGGTAATTGGTTAAACAGGAGCACTCAACCATGTTAAATTAAAACAGTTAATGTTCCATTTAACACTTATAGAAGCAGAAAAAAGCTTTATTAGTGTAATTACCACAGCTCTTTTCAAACATGGAAATATTTTTATGACTAATGCATAGAAATTATGGATGTTTTTTTAAAGCTTGTTTTTCAATTGCCAAATAAATTATGAAACAATATGTTATACGGTTTTATTGTGTTAAAAGCTAAAAAGAATTCAGTAAGTACTAGCTACCAGACCGCACCAATCTTCCCACCAATCTAGGGTATTGATTAGATAAATAATTAAACCATAGGACGTAGCGTATTCAAAATAATTAATAGTGTGACGTTAAACTTTTGATTACACAGGGCCACTTTACGTCACTTGGACAAATCTACCATATGGAGCTATCTTCTTGGACCATAAGACCGGTGGACCAAAAAAACTATCTATGTATTTTTAAATATAGCTAACTTTAACTTAGTACGGGCGTACCCCCACTAGGGGTAGCCCGTACGAGGGCTTAAGTAAAACTTTAATTCTTTACTTGACTTCACTTCTACTACCTACTTCTTATCTAATATTTTTCTAATTTCCTTCTCTCCTGCATTCTTGGGTAACTCTGTTTATATACAAAGTTGAACTCGGTTTTTTGGTGACTTAGCACGTTTACGAGCTTGTCCTAGAAATTTACCTTGCCGGTTCGAGGTCTAAGCTTTGACATTATTTTAAATTGTTATATGTTTTACTTTAAGATGTATTTTTCCATTATCGAAATAATTTAATAAATACTAAAATTAATAAAACTTACATACCCCTTATACAGAGTGTTCACAATAGAAATGTCAAGTGCCCACCGATTTTATTATTTGTCCGATCAATACACCAAATAAATTTCAGATTTAGTACAATAAAACCGTTTAACATATTTTTTTTTAAATAGTTTTTTCTTAAGTTTTTAGTTTTGTTGCTAGTTAATACTTCCCATTATACTAAGTTCATTAAATGTCTCCCTATAACTTACCAGAACTAACCAACGATTTCATATTGAGGTAGTGGAAAATGGGGTGGAAAATATGTAGCTCATCATTTTGTAACGGTGGCCATCTTGAACTTTTTTCATAGTGAACTTTATTCTACGAATCAAGCCCTTTTATTTGATACTCATATTGAGGTAGTTGTGAAAAAACATCTAATCCGCCATTTTGTGCCACCTTAGATTTTTTTTTATAGTGCGCTCTATTCTATGAATCAAGCCCTTTTATTTATTATCCGTATTAGGTTAATTGTAGAAAAAGAATGTAATCCGCCATTTCGTGGCGGCAGCCATCTTGGAATTTAAATTTTTTCATAGTGGGCTCTATTCTACCAACCAAACCATTCATTAATACCCATATTGAGGTTGTAGTAAAGTAATATGTAATCCGCCATTTTGTATCAGCGGCCATCTTGGATTTACAAGCATTAAAATGTAATATAATATATTGTCACCAAGAAGGCGATCAAATTTAATTAACTAGATTTGACCCCAATAAATAACAAATAATACATAACAAACCTACATACATACAGGGTGTCCGGTAACTCAACCGACAAACTTAACCAAACGATTCTACAACAAAAATAAGAAAAAAACTTAATATAAACATATGACCTAAACGTCTTAGTTTTTGAACTACAGGGGTGATAAAAATTAAAAATTAAGTATTTTTTTTTGAAATATTTTAACTCACCGTAGTTCAAAGACTAAGACGTTTAGGACAAAGGTTGATATGAAGTTTTTCTTGTTTTCGGCTGTAGAATCGCCCCGTAAAGTTTGTCGGTTGAGTTACTGGGCATCCTGTATGTATGTAGGTAATATTGATTGAATTGATGAAAATTTTGATGTCTATTGGTGCCTAAACGGTGAGGTTTATCGACTTTAATAAAGAGTACCTTATTTTTAAGTTTTTAATTTTCTATAAAATGGCGCCTTCAGTTTTGCGATATCTGTCAAAATAAAAAAGTTATGATGTAAATAAATTTTAAGTTTTAGGTAAAGTGCCCTCTGGCGGTATTTAAGAAAAGTACTTTTGTCTTAAAATTTAAGAATTTGCAAAGCTCGATTTGTGTGCCAAATATCAACTAGATTGGTTAAAAAAATAAATGCAATATGGCGAAAAATCAAAATAAAAATTGAACTTTGACGGCTTGTAAGTCGAAAACGAATGACATTTTGAAAAAAATTATATGAAGCTCTACCCTTATTTTGTCAAGTAGAATCACCCCCTTAGGTTTCGTGATGGATTTTTGAATCACCCTGTATTTTGGTCCAAAGAATTTGTGGTAGCATTTTGTACAGACCTTTTAGAGACACCCTGTATAGAAATAAATTACCTGCTTTAATAAAATAGTAAGTGTATGTTTGTCAATTACGACTGGCAAATGTAAGCAAACTTTCCCAGATTTCATGCAAATTGCATATGCTGCGGTTTTATAGTAACATGGACATAAATTTTATTTGTTTTCAAGATCTACGTAATCATCAACGATAACGTCCCTGCTATGAAATGTTATGTTTGCATTAAAACTTTATGTACCTCGGATGGACCTGTTGTATGAACGTTAACAAATTGGTATGTGAGCAAAGCAACGTATTGTAATAAATTTTTGCTTTCGTAAGTCAGAGAAAAGTGACCAAATATAATTTGCCTAAAAATTATAAATAAAAACTTTTGCAGTAATTATTAACAATCATATGTTTTCCATTTATTTTGTAAAAAATTTTTTCCTACGACCACTTGTGAAAATAGCAAATAGCACACTGGTTTCATGCATAGAAAATGCGTTATATCACACTAGTGTTGCAAAGTACTTTACAACACTCGTGTGATATATATTATGATGTCATTCTAAAAACTGCTATTGGTTTTGCAAGTGACATATTTATTGTAGTGACACTAAAAAAACTTTTACTTACCTTAAACAGTAGAACCCAAATTAGCGAAAATCATCTTATTAACGTTAAGTTACTACACAGTATAGGCTTTCTTCTATTATTAAAAAGAGTAATAATAAAATTTCCGAAAAATAAAAACATAAAAAAATAGACATAACCTCATATAGATCAAATTCCTTTCTCTCTGTCTTCGTGTACTCAAACAACCAGTTAAACCTTTTTTTAATCCCTTAAATAAACCTGAGGCTAATGCACACTATATGAATCCACTTTCTTTTATCCATTCATAAATAGAATCAGACCCTTCCGACGTTGCCAAATGCTTTCCATATTTTTGCATGGTATACCGGACGTTTTGGTAGTCGTTTTTTTCTTTCTTTTAAAACTTTAGGTTATGCATTAACAATTTTGATATTTTTTATATTTTTTCTCAAAAATATGAGAAAAAATTAATTTTTACTTAATTTTACATGTGATGTTCAGTTTCATTAACTCGTTTTACCAATTTTACCCCACCCAGCACCCCTTTTCACTCTCCGGTCCCGTAAGTTTGTTTACTGAATATTTTGGATATGCGCCACTAACGTTTTATTTAGAAAAGTGTCTAAAATATGTAAGTATCGATAGTTTTTAAAAAACCTTAAAATAGCACAAAACCGTATTAAACTATTACCGTTATTACCTAACCAAACCATACAATTTTTATAAGTAAGGGCCTTTTAAATTCCAAAATGATAAAAGTTATATAATGCTTCTAGGTAGGTGATTTTCGATGTAAAAATATTGTCAAAACAGTATAATATAGCAGTGAGGAAAAGTAAATATCACAGTAGTGTTACAAAGTAAAAATCACCCTAGTGCTGCAAAGTTCTCAATTGTTTTTTATTTTTTCTGTAAAGACAAACTTATTTTTTTTTGGTGAATAATTTGTGGTCTTAGGAAAAATAGTGTAAAGTACTCGTGTCAAAATGACTTTTTACACTCGTGGGTTTATCGCACTTGGCTAACGCCTCGTGTACAGGGTGGCTCGAATTCGACGCTCATCATTGGGATTTCGGAAACCGTAAGAGATACAGGATCGGTTAAATGAAGGCAAAGTTGCGCAATTTGATGCTCAATAAAATGCCGTTTTGCGTTTTAAAAATTCCGAGTACTTCCGAAGATATTCGAAAAAACCGGAATTTTCAATTTTGGTTTCTATTGTTTTCTGGCTATATTTGTTAAGATAACTCAAAATGAAAAACACGTTTTCATGGCCACTTTTTCTGCTCTATAATTCAGTGTGATTAAATATTGAATCTGACGTTTCGCCTTCTGGCGACCATCATCAACTTAATTTTTTTAAATACGGACCTGATATTTTTTCAATTTAATTAAATCCTTTTATCACTCTTAAAACACTATATATCGCCACTTTGATATTTGCCGACGTTTCGTACAGAAAATTCCAACGCGCAACTTTGCCTTCATTTAACCGATCCTGCATCTCTTACGGTTTCCGAAATCCCAATGATGAGCGTCGAATTCGAGCCACCCTGTACAATATTCCCACTCATGTGAAATTAGTCATTTTCCACACTTGTAATGTAATATACTATAGTAACATTGATTAATTTTGTTTAAGATAAAAAAACAAAAAATGATGAGGGTAACCAAATATTAAATGGGTACCCCAAATATGGAATACTATAAACTAGACTAGGACAAAAAAAATCTACTTTTATTATTCTTTCTTTAAAAAATATATCAAAAATATTGTGTAGGGTGACAAAAAGAAAATATTGTAAAGATTTAAGCCCTTAATATTGTGACGTATAATTTTGAATACATAAGGCTACTTGACGTCACTGGGACAAATCTACCATATGGAACTATCTTCTTGGGACAATGAGACCGGTGGACCATTAAAACTAACTTTGCATTTTCAAAAACCAACTTAACTTATTTGACTAACTAAATTTGGTACGGGCATACCCCCACTAGGGGTGGCCCGTTGGGGCTTAACTAAAATTTTAACTTTATACTTGACTTCACTAACTACTTCTTATCTAATCTTTTTCTAACTTCTTTTCGTCTGTAAATATTAAATTTTCCAGTGTTTGTTTTGCATTTCTACGCAACCCAGTTTGTTTAATGTTTTTATTTTATTATTATAAGAGTAACCTAGAAAATTGTTTAATTTATACTTTAAAAACCTTGACACCTCACGTATATCTTTATTTAGCAAAATTCCCAATGTTAAGTAACCTAATTAAAATGTATACTTATTTTAAAATTCCCAAAAATGTATATTTTTAAAATTCCCAAAATGTATACCTTTTTTATACTAGGTGTTCACAATATTATTATTTAGAGGGTCCTTCTCCTATAATTTAATATAGTAGTATTATCAGGGCCGTGCCTAGCGGCTGATGCAAGTGGTGCAAGGCACCAGGGCGCAATGCTGCGAATGCGAAAAATTGGGAAATATAAAGCGGAAATTTTTTGAAATGAAAGGCGTTATTTAGAAAATAAATTTTTTATATGAGAAATCAGGGTAATTTTAAAGTGGGGACGTTTTTTCCTTTTTAAAACTATTTAGGAAGGAGAAAAACCAATGTGAAATACTGAAAAAGGAGTCATGAATGCTTTTCAAAATTTTTTACACCTCAATTTACATTTTCTTCTGGGGACGGCCAATAATTTTTGCAAATCACCCTAGAAACGGCCCTGAATATTATTTAAAAACCTTATAAAGTTATGAAAAAGCGGTAAAAGAAAACGTTGCTACAGCGATGAAAGGGCTTGCTCCACTGGCATGTTACCACTTTTACTCGCGCATGGGCATTAAAAAAAGAGACAAACCCCTCTAATTGCGTGTGTGAGTTTCCGTTTAAGAGAAATGCCGGTATTCCATATTAGTGATACTATTCCATATTTGGTCCCTTTCCTCTAACTGTTTTCCAAAATTGAAAAAAAACCTTTTTTGTGGGTGGTTTCTTCTATACTCTTAAATACTATATAATAGTATTTAAAAGTATAATTTCTTATAATAAATAATAGCTATTTATGTATCAAGGGCGTTACTAGGACTATAATGCCCTAAAGGTCAGAAATAGCCCGAGGGCTAGATTTCGACCTGATGGACATTATAGTTCAGTAAAGCCCGTGGTGCATACAATGCTTTATGTTTTACCCGCATTTATTATTGATCTGTAATACCTTAGAAACGGAATATATTTTGGTAGCAATAATACCTGCTATCACACCTAGGGCATTATAAGCGGGCATTATGATAATGCCCGCTTATAATGCCCTAATGCGCTAATATGGAAATTTTATTGCTTATCCAATTTTATTTCTCACACAATAAAGATCAAGTTTATACAAAAAATAACTATTATCCAACACTTACATATAATATCTACATAATTGATCAGATTTTGAGGATATAAAGTGTATTATAAGTCACTAGTGAGCTAAAGTACCCTTTAGCTCACTAGTGAATTATAGACTTTAGCTCACTAGTGACTTATACTAATTCTTTATTACTTCCATCATTAAATCACAAATAAAAAAATAACATAAAACAACTAATATATTATACTACAATTTATTCGTGTTTATATTAACAGTAATTGTTATATTAGATTTATCTTGGACAACGTTACATTGTGCGGAGTGTTCTTCAGGAAGCCTTTCAGCACTAGTACTTGCCTTGGTGCGCTCTTCACCCTGTATTCGTCTTGCAATCTCAAACTTGTTAGAGATGCAATCTTCTAAATATCCTTCTGCCACGGTAGAAGACTTCCACCCGCCATGGCGTTTAAGGTTGGTGATATCGGCCCCAGCGTTGACTAGAAGTGTCGCTGAAGAACGCCGCATGCTATGACCACTATAGGTATAAGATTTCATCAGGTAGTTGCAAATAATGAGCAACTACTCTCGGAATTTTCGAAATTTTATTTATTCCCACGCATTGCCTAGTGCATTTGCCTTTTTGAAAGTTGGCAAAAAATCTTTTGTGAGGCGTGTTCTCTGGCCTTAGGGACACATATTTTCCAAATAATTCAAGCACATTTACCAAAAATCCTTCTTTTAAAATTGTAAAGCTTCTCGATTTGTTCGTCTTGGTATCAGGTATAGAAACATATATGTACTGGCCTTTATCTACTATATCTTCAATACTTAAGCGAGTTAGTTCATCACAACGGCATGCACCAGCGATTCCCAATATCAATGCAAACTATAAAAATCCGAACAGATAAATATTTAATACCAGAAACTAAAGTAAATTCATACCTTTGACATTGAGTGCTCGTCGTCAGGTGCCTCAGCCAAAAATTTTTCGATGTATTGCCTCTCCAGAATTTTTGCCTTTTTCGGTTTGAAATTTCTTGAATTGCTCTTCAAATAAGCGACAACTTTTTCATACCTCCCTATATCCACGTTCTTATATACTTTTAAGATCGTTTTTATCATTGAATACTTGGTCCACATTGATGATGGAGCAACTTTTTCGATAAAAACAGAAAGTAAGCCATAATAACATCTTCATTTATAGTACCAACTCCTCGCCTTTTCCTCCATGCTTCAAAATCTTCAAATTCTTTATTGTACGTTAGTTTTGACTTCTCTGGAATTAAACTGCATGTCGCTACCGCAGCTTCTTCCAAAATTTCCGCAGGAACTTCACAATTTTCCATTTCGCAAAGCATTTTTATGTTTGTCTACAAAGTTGTTTACTAAACAAACCCGTAGTTACCAACAAAATGCATTACAACCAAACAAGCTTGCTTTCCAAAAATACAAAATTTTGTTGCTGGTGTTGACAATGACAAGTAACAAATAATGGATGACGTTTTCAAATTATTTTCGATATTAAAAACGATTTATACGAAAGTGTTGGATAAAATTTTGTATTAGACACGTGAGTTATTACATATAAGTCACTTAAGAAAATTACCGTTAAACTTTTCTTGCGTGACTTATATGTAATATAACTCATTTATCTAATAAATAACTATTGCTTTAAATAATACTAAAAACTAAACTTTATTTCCAAAATAAAAATTACAATTTTGAAATGTCCCAGAAAATGTAGCTGATCCCACTATAGAATGGTCGGTGTTTTTTGTGATGGTAGGATGCGGTGGTAGCACTGACGCTATTTTGTATAGAAGAACAGTCCATTAAAGAATTTTCATTAGTCGATACGGAATTAACCTCGGAATTAACTGAATTGGCAATCATTTTGGCTACTTTGTTTTTGAAATATTTTCTTCTATATATCCTTCAGCTACTAAAGAGCTTTTCCATTTCCCATATTGTTTTAGCGTTTCAAACGAAGCACCTGCCTCAACAAGTAAAGTTGACGATGTGCGACGCAAACAGTGGCCGGTGTAAGCTTCTGCATTATCCAATTTTAAAAATTTTGCGATCAATGTTGGAACGCTTCCTATGGTATTTTTTCCAATGGGTTGTACTGTACATCGACCCTATCTATGGGTAAGAAAGAATCTTCGCTCCTTTATTTCAGCTGGTCTTAACGTTGTGTACTTTTTTATTAAATTTAAAGCGCCTAAATCTTCTTCAATGATAGTAAAACTTTTGAAGTTGAAGTTTTAGTTTCTGGTACCTTTATAACCAAGACTGTTCCTCTATCTTCAATGTCATCAATAGTCATTTTGACCAACTCATCTCGTCTTAAACCTCCAAAAACACCCATTACCAATATGACTTTCTGTACCAAGTATAGATATCATCAGAAGCCTTCTTAATAAATTTTAATATTTGTTCTTCTTCCAAAACTTTAGACTTCTTCGGGACGTATCCTTTCGACTTAACTTTTAAAAAAGATATGAGACGATGGTATTGCGAAATGTCTATATTTTCATAGACCATCAACGTAGACCTTAGGGTGGAATACTTGGTCCAGAGAGAGTTCGGACTTTTTTTCCGACTTAAAATAATAAAGTTTGTTAAACATATGTATTAAAATAAAATCAATAACTTACCAGTTCCTCAAAATATGCCATTAAAACGGTTTCGGTTATTTGAAGAATTGCGTTCGCATCTTTCCAAATACCAAATATGCCATACTCCCGATCATACTGTTGCCTTGATTTAATCGGCAAAAGATTTTCGTCGCTTTATGACCTTTTCTCTTATGTGAAATTTCTTCGATTTTGAGCAAATCATTAAATAAAAAGTGCCAACTGACTAACTGATAGAAACATTAAAGTCAAACCTAACACCAGTCATTATCTACTTACGTATACAGGTACAGGTGCACCTTATTTTTTATATTGCGAATAAATAATGTAATTATTCATTGAAAAGCTCTTTTTGGGTAAAACATAAAGCATTTAAAAATAGCTAAAATAAAATAAAAAGTTTGACACCCTGTTTCTCGCAAACGATCACCTTTCCGACAAAGGTAAAATGCGTTAGATCGTGGTATTTTGGCTCAAGGGCTCTATGGTAGCCTTTTGTACAGAACTTTTAGAGACACCCTGTATATTTTTGGAAAATTCTTAGAGTTATTGTATTCAAATAAATGATATTAGCCAGATAGTGTTATTTTATGGTCTATTAAAAAAGAAAAACACATTTATGTTGTTTGTAATTTTTAAAATTGGTAGTAGTAGCTCACTCTACATTATACAGTTTTATCGACAATGGCTATTCCTGCTACGTGTCTAAGCTTGTTTATTTAAAATTAACGTCGATGGCTCTGTCCACACTAACATTATATTCCTTAAGTTTAATCACGTAAATGCCGGGAAAAGTCTTTACTATATGTGTGTATTTACAGGGTGTCCGGATTTCGTTGCAATTGCAGGGTATCTTGGTTATTATTAGATATAAAGACTTGCGGTTTTTCTGAACTATTGCTACTTATTTATAAAACGAGAAATGACACCAAAAGTTTTTTATGGCTCTTTAGCTTTTAATATACAGGGCGAAATTCTTTCTTTTCCATTTTTGGACCCCTCTTGTATTTTAGTTGTCGTTTTACTTACAATAAAAGTAAAAACTAATATTGGCAGATATTGTTACGTGGAATGCAGCGCTGTAGTTGGATTTTTTTAAATATATATTTTTTGAGATTTAAACCAAACATGATTTTTTTAGAGAAACACCCTGTATAATTTTTATTCAGTAAATTATAGCGGATGAGAGCGTTCAAAAAATGTTTATTACTTAATTGTTATTTTATATTTATAGAACCGAAATTGATGTTTTTTAATTTTGAAATTGTATTTCACATAGTTGGCCATGATATAGACCTCATAACAAAAAAATTAAGTAAGCCCTCAGTTCATAATTTGTACAAATTTTACAGCAACACTATTTTAGCGCTCGCCCAGCACCCCTATTTACCCCTAAGTTTCTCAAGTTTGTTCACAAATTAATTAATTAAGAACTGAACATTTTGGATCAGCACCAATGTGTTTATACTCAAAACTGTGTCCAAAATCAGTATTTATTCATTCGTTTAAAAATTTTTTATTTAAAACAAAATAGTATAAACCATCTATAATACTGGAACCAAAATTAAAGAATACCAATCCATAGAACCCCACAAGTGAAATTTCAGCGTACCCTAAAAATTTTTAGTACCTACCCTGACCAACAGATGGCGAAAGTAGTACGATGTCGCTTTGCTGATACGATTACCATCAGAAATTGATAGCAGTCGCTGCCGAGCAGTCGGTTCGATCAGTTAGAGTGAGGATATACGCAAAATTTAATGAAAATAAAATCCTCGATAAATGGACCCAGTATCCATAAGATTATTAAATTTATGATTTCAGAATAGGATATATCGATGAGTTTTTGACAAAACATCGTAAGCGACATTCGTCAGTTTTACGGGAAACTTTTTTTTTATTGGCTTTATTTCAGATGAAGATATGATCTATATTGGTACGGCAATTCATTTAATTAATGGTAGTTATTTGGGTACACGCCAAAAAATAAATTGAAAGTACCAAAAACCAAAAAAAAAAGAAAGCAAGTAAATAGAGAACTAAAAATCGACGTTTTGGTGGTAAGTGTGCCACCGTTGTCAAGATAAATCGAATAAAAATAAAAAATTTAAAAATTAACTATTATTTAGAATTTTAAAATTTTTAGCTTTTTTTTCTAGGAGATTCTGAAAATTTTGACATTAAATGTTAAATATGTTTGTTTTGTAATTTAAATTAAGAAGAAATCAAAAATAAAAACATTCCGATCTCGGTTTTTCTTTAAAAAAACGAGATAGGAAGAAAAATCGTTTCCCGTAAAATTGGCGGATGTCGCTTACGATGTTTTGTGAAAACGCATCGATATATCCTATTCTGAAATCATAAATTTAATAATCTTATGGATACTGGGTCCATTTATCGGGGATTTTATTTTTATTAAATTTTGCGTATATCCTCACTCTAACTGATCGGGCCGACGCCGACGGCTCGTCAGCGACTGCTATCAATTTCTGATGGTAATCGTATTAGCAAAGCGGCATCATACTACTTCGCCATCTGTTGGTCAGGGTAGGTACTAAAAATGTTTAGGGTACGCTGAAATCTCACTTTTGGGGTTCTATCGATTGGTATTCTTTGCCAAAATTATTACTAAAGTTTAAATTTTAAAGGTATCAGTTTCATACAGCTTTTTCTATTGTGTTTTAAATCAAATGTTTTCTAAAAGTTATTTAAACATACTGATCTTGGACACTGTTTTTAGAATAAACAATTTGGCGCTGATTCAAAATGTTCAATTTTTAATTAATTAATAAGTGAACAAACTTAAGGAACTAAGGGGTAAATAGGGGCGCTGGGAGGGTACAGTAGTTAAAACTTTATATTGCTGTAAAATTTAAACAAATTATGACCTGAGTGCTCACTTAATTTTTTTGTTATGAAGTTTATATCATGACCCACTATGTGAAATTCAATGTCAAAATTTGAAACAGCAATTTAGTGTCTATAAATATAAAGAAAACTATTAAGTACTATTCATTTTAAAAGCTCCCATCCGCTATAATTTAATGAATAAAAATATGCAATGAATATCAAGATATTTTGCAATTGCAATAAGATCCGGACACCCTGTACAGTGTGAGCTAAATTTAAATTCGACGATTTTTATAGGAAAGATGTATTTCTGTACGTTTAACACAATAACTGACCCCCGTTCGCGACGCTCAAATTTTCAGACTAACTTACTAGTGGAAACTAGGGCTGGTAAAAACCGCAAAAAAACAAAACTGGTTAACCGAATATCTAAAAACCGGTATTAAAAACCGGTTTTAAAACCGAAAAACCGGAACCGGTTTTAAAACCGAAAAACCGAAAACGGTTTTCAAAACCGATACACCGAAATCGGTTTTTAAAACCGAAAACGGTCTTTAAAACCGAAAACCGAAAACGGTTCTCAAAACCGAAAAAGGAATTTCTAAACCACAGTTAACAGAAAATCGGAAAGTAATTATTCTCTATTAATCGTTTTTGCGTTGATTACGGATTTGCCCATGAGCTGTGGTGTTAAGTGATAATCATTATTCATCCTAGAATATTCTTCAAAGAAATTGGTTAAATATAAATAAGAATAAAAATATAACATCCCTGTTAATAAAATGCAAGATTCTAAAGGTGATGTAAAAATTCCATACATACATACATACATAATTTATTTTTTCCTCTTTATTTAAAATTGGTATTCTATTTTCGGTGTTTTTTCTTGGTTTATTGGTTAATAAAAAAACAGAAAAGAAAAAGTGGTGATTTTTAAATTTTAATTTAGTGTATTATTATAGTAAGTTGTAGTTTTTGGATAATACCATTAAATATGCCCCTTTATTTCAAACAATTCTTACTAGAAACTTTTCTTCTAAAATGCGCCGTTTTCTGGTTATTTGCCTCTGTCAACCAATATCCGATTTTACAAAATGAACGATTTTTCTTTTTTAGGTATAAACCGCAATCAACCATAAACCTATTAATTGATATTCGAAGAACCGCTTTTCGATTTTGGTCCGGTTATCCAAAAAACCGGTATTTGAAAACCGATTATCCGAAAAACCGGTATTTGAAAACCGCTTTTTAAAACCGGTTAACCGATATTCGAAAACCGGTTAACCGGTATTCGAAAACCGGTTTTCAAATACCGGTTTTGAATACCGGTTTTCGGTTTTGCTAAAACCGCGGTTAACCGAAACCGGTTAGCCGGTTAAACGAAAAACCGGTTTCGGTTGACAGCCCTAGTGGAAAAAAATTTGCTATCTTGTGTTGTTTACTCGCGTGGCAGCGTGTCAAGCAATGTTCAAGCAAAAGAACTGACTACAGCGTTACATGATGTTTTTAGAGAAATAAACCCACTTAACTTTTTTAATCTACTTTTAAAACACCCTGTAGATTTCAAATTGCCTTAAAATATTTTAAATTATCATCCCACTTACGTCAAAATATTTTTCTGTTGTTTAATAACATGAATTTATTCGGGGTTAAGCTATATTTTTTCATTATGCAGTGTCGGACTAAGGACCATATGGCCCACCGAGCAAAAGTTCAAAATGGAAAAATTTTTGGTAGTTAGTCTTAAAATTTAATTTTATTAATGAAATATACAGTCAGCACAAAAGTCTTTGTACACCATTTCCAGCACCATTTATTTTGAATGTATGTTCTTCATTTGTAATACCACTAGTGCTTAATTTATTTTCGGAATTTTTTAAAAACTCCAAATATTTAGTCGTAGACGTGGATATATTTTCCAAAAACATCGTGGCTAAGAAAAAATTATTTGAGTAATTTAGGCACGTGTAAAATTCAATTCAGCAAGAAAATTTCACACCAAACTGTGTGAAATAATATATTTTTCCACGACCGTTAAAATAAATGCTGTTTTTTAAATTTTTAACATGATGTTAAAGTACTCCATTCCAGTACACTAAATAAAGTGGTAAAAAAAGCAACTTTTTTACACTTCGATGCTTTTTTACACTTTGAATTAGTGTTTTGTTTAATGCCTACTTTAATAAACTTAAATATCAATTTATGCAATGTAACAGTAAACGCAACATGCACTGAACCAAACGGTCAAGTTCCCATTGATTACGTCATTATTTCTTTTAGTTCATGGGTCACTAGTTTAAAAATTTGACAGTTTGCAAATAAATTTAATAAAAATATTTAAAAATTATTAGTAATAATGAATTTGGCTGACTAAGAAATTAAAAGGGAATTTATACTCTTTTAGTATTATTTCTACAAAAGTAAGTTTATACAATTTTCTAAAATTAAATAAGAAATGCATGGTTATGAAGAGGGTAATTGTCCCTTAAAAAATAGGGAGGCTATGATTTTTTTGTTGCAATATAATGGCTGTACTGCAAAAATTAAAATTAAAACGTTTATATAAATAAAACAAGTATAAAATGGTATTTTGAAAAGTTTTTATACGGTTGTGAAAAAATACAGTATGTAACACATGCATAAAGTGTCTTTTTTCCTCATGGGATTGCCGCACTCGACTAACCGCTCGTGCTGTTAAACTTCCCATTTGTAAAAGAGTATCACTTTATACATTTTGTTACTTAAATTACTTTTTTTTCGTTTTTAATCATTTTTGTCTGAAATATTTTAATAACAATTAAAAAGTTCTTATTTGTTGCAAAATTTATGTGACCAGCAAAAAAAAAATCTGCATAAACACCACTCTGATGTATCACGTTTACATTATAAAAAACACTTTATTTTTATAATTTAAAAATCGATACAGCACATATTTTAGGTTTTTGCAATGTATTTTGCCCACAAAGTTTTTTCACATATATTTCGGTAGCGCTAGACAAAAAAACGCGAATATACTGAGAAAGTGTTTATCGTAGTATTAAAAATAGGACTGTAAGGAAAAAACACACATTTTATTGCAAAAAATAATCCTGAGAACATCAATAATTTTAGACTTTTTCAAGATTTATAATATTTGATTTGTTTTATTACGTACTGCAAATTGTAATTTGCAGACTTTTTTTATCTCATATTTTATTACTTTGGAATTATTCCACAATTTACTTTTGTAAGTGGCCCTTTAGTAGGGGATATATTCCCGGGATCCTGCCACTTTTACAGTTTCCTGAAATCTTCCCGAAATCCCTTAAATTCCGGGATGTTTAGAATCAATGAATAAATTTTAGTTTTTTTAAAATAATATTGCATAAAACGAAACGCACTTAGTTTCTTCCTATCAATTAATCGAAATGCCAAAAAATAAAAAGTTAGCCATTTTATTTCTCGGCTAATTTTAGTCAGTTTTACGGGGCCTTCCTTAAGAATAATCACGTAAAAGCAAGACTTCGCATCATGCAAGTTATTAAAATGTTGCATTAAAATAGTATGTTCATTTAAAGTGGTTATATTTTGGATATTTTACTATTTATTATTTAAAGGGTTTATTATTGCCTTAGGTTTGTTGTATTGTATTTCAAAAATTACAAATGTTTAATGTTTTCATGCTATCAATTAGAGGTTGGTGTCGATGTTGCAGAAATACCGGTTTGTTTTTATATTAAAAGGACCAAATCAAGACGACTGTAGCAATGTAAAAAAGTTTATATAAAATTGGTTTTCTATATTTTATTAAGTTTGTTTTTTTTGTGCTAAAGAGAGAAACTTTTTTTTCAGATTTTGTTTTCAATTCTAAAGAAAGTTTTAAATATAAAGGTTGATTTTTGAATATTAGAGACATTTTGCACCTCTTATTTTGCAATTCCGTTGTGGTTAACGTTATTCTGAGTCTGCGCAGTAACGCAAACATGATCCGTTATCGTTAATAACCATACCGGACTCCTCTAATTACGGATGAATACCGAAGAGCTTATCGTTATCGTTATCGTTATTGTTAAACTGCGTGATTGCCGGATTGTAGAATTTTTAATATCAATTATTTAAGAAGGTTTGGTATTATTAATCCATATTAATTAAAATATCATTGATACATATCTCTAATTAGCGAAAAATCCAGAGCAGTAAGAAAAATAAGATAAAATAGTGTAAAAGAAATTAAAACGGACTTGCATTTTTAAGGATGTTTTAATTCAGTAATTAATTTACATGTTACAATCTGGCACACTTGCTTTTTATTCTACTACCAAACCTAACCTTACTTTTTGTGTTTTGCATATGCTGTATTGTTTACATCTACTTTAAAAACAAAATCAATAGAACTATTTGCATATATTTAAATATCAATATATAACTTATGGAGAATAGAAGTAAGTACTGATTTTTCGTAAACTTTAAAATCGGTCAACCACAGGTAAAAATAAGGTTATGTGTCGAAAGCGCAGACGCAAGATAAATTTCTTAAAAGAGGCTGCAAAATCTCGGTCTAAAACTGCTGTCGTAATCGTTATGTTTAATAACGATAACCTTAAGGAGGCCAAAAAACGCCTCTTATTTTAAGAAGGGCAAAATGTCTCTATTTTCGCATTTTTTGTACGCTACCCTACAATCCCGGAACTATCCCGGGGTGTCTGTGCCAAGTCCCGAATCTCGCGGTTGGAAAAAAGGCTCAGATTATATCACCTACTTCCCCAGTAGCTCAGTCCAACACTGTATTTATGCAAATAATTGCAGATCAATATAATTTAAATAGTAATAATAATGATGTCACTGACCGCCTTCATAGGCAAAATTACCATAGATATGGGAATACTTTACCATAAGGAATGTAATATATATTGGTTGTTTCCTAACAAGATGTTTAAAATGTCCTTTAAAATAAATTTAACACGTTGCATGTTTAGGAATGCAAAAATCTTTGCAAATTAGTATAAAATAAGCGTTTATAAAAGCAAAGATGCTGCACAATTATTTTATCAGATCAAAACTATCTCTTATTAAGTTAATATTTAAAATGAAGTTAGTAATTGTAAGTATTTTTAGATTGTTTTAAAAATAGTTGTGGTTATTTCTGGTTTTATGTTTTTTTAATAATATTTGACCTAAACTTACGTTTTTTGGGCCATTGGGTCTTAAACTGTATAATACAGTTAACAACTGATTTTAAAAATATTATATTTAAAAATTTTCTGGAATTTTTTTATTACTTACAAAACGCTGTTATGTCTGGACTTAAAATGCGATTTTATGAAAAACGGTCCAAGATATCGAATTAAATAAAGTATACCTTTTTGTACAAAAAATGATTAAGGAATTACGCGGTCAAAGCAAAATGTCGCATTTGTCACCAGTATTAAAAATGCATACATTAAATGAAAAGAAAATCGTCGCACCCTGTATAATTCCGACTTACTGAACAGCCATTTGCTTATGGAAAGAAGCATTACCATGAGGATATTCAGTAGCCCAAATATCATTGGTACTGTGGCAAAAGTTTTAATTAAAATAAGTTTTTTTACCAACTTTGAAGGTCAATACCTCCCTAACGAAGCGCGATAGAACTTTTTTTTATGGTACTAACACTATTTTGTTTTGCTCTTATCACCCCTATTATTTTTGACCTTACCTTTCCGGACACCCTGTACATATATGTATATGTATATTTTGCTATCTACTTTTAACTATCGAAGAAGGATAGAAAAAGAAACGCCCTGTATAAAAGTTTTATACTTTTATAATATTATTTTTAAGAATCAGAACAGAAACAATGAACATCAAAAACTCTTTTCTTGAGTTTTTGATGCTCATAAGATAATAGACGAAAAAGTATAAAACGTTTTTTTATCCTTCTTGGTTATGCTTAAAAGTAGGTGGCAAAATATACATGAAAACCCTGTACAGAATATTTCATTTAGGAGGAAAAATTGTATTTTTTTTACTTTTTCCGAATTTTTTATAATTATAGTAGTTATAATTATGTTTTATTTTTATAAACGCAACATTTATGGCGTTGGTCTTTTGTTTTTTATGCAATTGTCTTTTTTCTTGCGATTTTCAAATCCTCAAAACTAAAATAAATCGATTGGCTATTTTTAATTCCTTAAACAATAAGGCAAAAGTCAGAAAAAATGCCGTTTTACCTCTGCTTTCACTGCTAATACAAATAATATAACAGATTTTTTTTCATTAACCGTTAAAAAAACACTGTTTTTTTAGTCGTTACTAGGAAGATAAAGTACTCAATTTTAGTACACTACATTAAGTGTTAAAAAAGTTACTTTTTCTAAGAGTTCCCGGTTTTTTACACTTTTTAATTATTGTTTTGATTTAGTGACCAAAATTAACTAATTTTAATTTAAAAATAAACTAAAGGTCAAGTTACCTTTGATTTCGTCATTATTTCTCTTAGTTTATGTGTCACTGAATTTAAAATTTGAAAATTGGCAAATAAAAATAGAAAATATCGAATACTAATAGAATCTATGAATTTGGACTACTTTTGAAATTGAAACGAAATTTATACTGTTTTAGTATTATTTCTACAAAAATAAGTATGTACGTACAATTTTCTAAAAGTTCAAAAATAGGTAACTGCATAGTTATAAACAGGATAATAAATTGTTTTAAAGAAAATATTAAGGGCATGATTTTTTTGTTGCTATATAATGGCAGTGTTACAAAAATAAAATGTAAATATTAAGTAAAAAGTAAATAAAACATGAATAAAATGTTAAGAATGCAACACATGCATAAAAGTATCTTTTGTTTTTGCTCATGGTATTGCCGTACTCGCCTGACGGCTGCTGTTATGCACTTATTTTTTTATTTTTTATCTTCGGACAAACCACGAAGGCTAAAAGCATAAATACTAACGTACCGTGGGTGTCTTAAGCGAGGTAAGAGGGAGTTTGTTGACACAGGACTTAAATACTTGAAGATTTGGGGGAGAAGGAAAGACCTCCGCGGGCAGCAGGTTCCACAACCTGAGAAACTCTAGGGATAAAAGAACGAACAAAGTGGGAAGTTCGGGGCCTGTCCAGTTGGACCGTATAGGGATGCATACGCGCGGAACCACGAGTTTCTCTGTTGGGAACCGTAAGTGGAGGAACTATACTGGACAATTCTTCAGAGCAGAAGCCATGGAAGTATCTATAAAAAAGCGATAAATCCCCACAGCCCGACGATGTGCAAGAGAGGGAAGCCTTTCTGTAAGCGAAGGATCATTAATGAGACGAATAGCTCTTCTTTGAATAGAATCAAGAATGCTTAGGGTTGTGGGGGACGCCATGCCCCAGATATGAGAACAATATTCCAAGGGAGGTCGGATTTGGGACACATATAAAGTGTATAAATTAGAAGGGGAAAAATACTTTTTGGCTCGAAGAGAAATCCAAGCTTTTTGAAGCTGCCGTGGCTATAGATACAATGTGTTTATGCCAGTTAAGGTTACTTTCAAATGTGACGCCCACAAGATTAAAGGTGTCTTTGCTCTGTAAAACTTGGCCGCTCATAAGTAGAGGATAAGTATTTGATGACTCTTTTCGCGACAAGGAACATGATTGTGTTTTGGATGCATTAAAATGGACGAGATTTTTAGCGCCCCAATCCAATATTAAATTAAGATCCTGCGAAAGAGATATCTGCATCGCTCTGCGTTTGTTTTCCAAGTCAGGTTTAGTAATGGGTTTAGGAACCTGAAAACTGGAGTGAAGGGTACTATCGTCGGCGAAACTATGAATGGAATTAGTTGTGGACGAGAGAAGGTCGTTGATGTGAAGAAGAAACAATGTTGGTGCCAGAACTGAGCCCTGAGGGACTCCAGCATTTACATGATGAAAGCATGAAGAATGGCCGTCCACAATAACTGATATACGTCGATCAGATAGATAACTAGAGAGCCAAGTACAGAGTTTAGTTGAAAGACCATAGGAGGGAAGTTTATTAAGAAGTGCGGCATGCCAGACCTGGTCAAAAGCTTTGGATATATCAAGAGCAACGATCTGGGACTCACCTAGAATATTTATTGCATAAATTATTATTAAAAAAGGTCAATTATCTTTATTTGTTACTAGAAACAACCCTTACTAAAAATGTTTATGCAGGGTGTTAAGTTATCATAAATATTCAATTTAACAGAGAATTTACAAGTTTATTTAAACATCTTTGTAAATGAAAAAAAAACTGTTTTTTGGTAAATATGCTTACCCAATTTTGTGGTAATATATCTGTTTTATTTATAGTATTAGGTAACCTATCTGTTTTAACACTATCTTAATTAAATATATTATGTCTAGTGGCTTCTATAGGTCTAGCCACTCATAACCGCAACAAGCCCGCAACCGCCTGGATAGAATGGGACCACTTCGGTCCTGGTCCCGGGGTATACGAGCTGACCCTGTTTAGCCCTATTGTCCCCTATGAACTTGCCGGTCGCCTGAAACAAAATAAGAGAAAACCCCCAAAAACCCAAAAATTCTAATTAATAAAAATAATAAATACACCAGTTACTTATGTCACTCATGACACATATGACAAACTATATTCAGTTTGCGATTTTAAAAGCATAAAATTTAATCATTTCTAATTTAAATATTAGTTAATTTTTTATTTTTATTTTTTAACTTGACAACGGTGGAAGACTTGCCACCGAAATGTTGTTTTTTAATTAGAATTTTGGGTTATTTGGGGGTTTTTCTTTTATTTTGTTTTAGGCGACCGGCAACTTCATATAGTCAATAGGGCTGAACAGGGTCAGCTCGTATACCCTGACCAGGACCGAAGTGGTCCCATTCTTTCCAGGCGTGTACCTAACAAAAGACAATCCAATAAAAAGTTTTTTATTTAATAAAATTTCAGTAATATGACTACGCTTTAAATACACCTTCACAAATAAGGTAACAAAGTTTTACATATAATACACTCAAAGTTTGGATCAAAAGGAACAAGTAGGAAAATCTATTTTATTTAAGCAAGAGTATACATTACAAAAATATGAAACAATGGACTCAGCTTAAGAAAAATCCTTTTTATATCTTTAAGGGTCGAAAAAGTGCTTTTGAATTTATTCCGAATTAATCTGACCCTCTTTTCTCTATCCTTGTGAATCCGGGCTCGGTGCGGCCTTGATGAGGTTATGTGTGACCAGATCTTTAAACAGCACCCTGTATCTTACGAGCGAAGAATTGCTAAATCCATGGTTACATAAACTTTTTATCTTCTGTATATGGCACAATAAATGAAAAAAATAGACTACTTAAGAAAAACCAGTGTATAAGTTTTATTTACTTTTTTTAGATTACAATACTTTTGTGCTTATCAGCTGTCCAAAGCAAACCACTAAACACGTATCTTCCGCCTCCTGGTAAGGGAGTACCTCCTGGTTCGTCAAATAATCTACCACCTATTGCACCACCATTTAGAGATCTAGGAAAATTTAACCCTGCACCACCATTTAGAGATCAAGGAAAATTTAACCTTGCATCACCATTTAGAGATCAAGGAAAATTTAACCAAGGTCCAGCAAAAAAGTACTGACCTGTGCAGGTTGCCGGGTTCCGGGTGTGAATGCGTGAATACATTTACACACTCACAATTAAAAAATAAATCATATGGTCATTTTACACATTAATTTTTATCTGCTAGAATGTGGAAGTATTTTGTATTTTAGAAGTAAATTATTACGGTAAAGTTGTTTTTTATCTTTTAAATTATATTAGAGTGAAAATTTCTTAAGCGGGCCACTAAAAATAGACTACAGGGTGTCCCAACTATATTTATACACGTAATAACTTTACCCCTGTACAAGATACAAAAATAAACTTAAAATAAATAATACTTTAAAAAAAAACTAAAAAAACACGCTTTTATATGCAACCGAACTAAAAATTAGAAAATAATTTTTCATTACAAAGAGTTGGTATTACAGTAATAAAAGGTCAAACAATGAATCATAATTATATACCTTAAAATAGAATTATAATAAAATTTAAGATAATAACAGAATAATTCACTTCAGAGTAAAAAGCGTGAGGTGCATTTTACAATTTTTTTCATAACTTTTCCCTCATAGATATTTACAAATGAAATAATTATAACATTTAATATATTAAGCACCCCACGCTTTTATTCTGAAGTGAATTATTCTGTTATTATCATAAATTTTATTATAATTCTATTTTGAGGTATATAATTATAATTCATTGTTTGACCTTTATTACTGTAATAAAAACTCTTTGTAATGAAAAATTATTTTCTAATTTTTAGTTCGGTTGCATATAAAAGCGTATTTTTTAGTTTTTTAAACTATTATTTATTTTCATTTTTTAGTTTGATATATCAATTAGTTTTCTGCGGACATGTGATATTGAAATGTTTCACGAACTATTTCGTAATCTAATCATTTCATTTAAAACTTCACTGTTGCATGGGGTTTCAGAACGCAACTACTCCGAACAAGTTTCTGTCAGCCTTATGCTGAGGTCCGAAACTGCACGCATGCGCAGATCGCGCACTAGCTCTTTCTCTGTTACTCTCCTACAGAAAATCTATAAAGGAAATTATTTATCCTGGCGATCCTAATCAGGATAACGGGATACTGTTTGCAGATTATTGCATTGTCATGGGTCCTTGATACGTGTGCAAAGTTTCCAAGAAATCGAATCGCTGGAAGTTGGTGAAAATTAAGCTTAAAGATTCCGTTACATACATACAACTTAAGCTAATAAAAGCGTGTTAATAAATAATGTTTATTTGGATACACTATTTATATTGACAGTACCAGTTAATATACAAGGTGTCTCAAAAACAGAAAATTTAATAGCAAGTAAATTTTTTTAATGGAATACCCTGAATATTTTACCAAATTTTGACTCTGTATTAAACTTTTCATTAAAAATGTATAACACACTATACGTCAATTATTGCTGGTTTCTGAGATATCAACAGTATGCTGACATACCCTATAACAGTTAAAAAGTAAAGAAAGGAAATAATATTTTGGTTTTTATTATTTTTAAATAACTCTGTCAAAGTGACAAATATTATAATAACATGTATTTAATTACCTATCATTGTTAGAACTACTAATAGGTAAGTCAGCTATTTCATTTATTTTAGATACATATTTACTTGCTTAACCTAAAAACCAAAAATCATTGACGTATTGCTTTTTTAGTGCAATTAAGTAAATATGTATCGAAACCAAACTAATTTTCTGATATACCTATCAGTAGTTCATTAGAAGGTAATTAAATACATGTTATTATAATATTTGTCGCTTTGACATTGACAGAATTGTTTAAAAATTATTAAAACCAAAATATTATTTTATTTCTTTACTTTTAATCGTTATTGGGTGTACTGTTGAAATCTCAGACTAGCCAGTAATAATTGACATATAGTTTGTCTTACATTTTTGATGTAGAATTTACAGCAAAGTCAAAATTTTTGAAATCTACAAGGTATTTTATTTAAAAAAACCTACTTGTCATTTAAAAGTCTCTTTTAAGACACCTTGTATATTAACTGATACTGTCAATAAAAAAAAATGTATCCAAATAAACATTTTTTATATTAAGTTTGTTTTTGTATCTTGTACAGGTGCGAAGTTATTACGTATATAAATAGAGTTGGGACACCCTGTATATGATTTATCTATCAACATAGTTTGGTAGCTTAATAGGTTAAAAGAACTACTCCTGGAACGGTTTTTAAAAATTTAAATTTTTTAAAAATTTGTGAGTGAATAAAAATTTCGAGTACTATTTTTCTAAATCACAATATATCAAAAAATAATTATTGGATTTTGATAAAAATTGGTTTGTGTGCTAAGGAATAGTAAAGAAATGAAAAAAAAATACTTATAAATAATTACTCTTATAATAAACAAATGGAAATTTAGCTAACTTCTCGGTGTTGCAAAAGATTTTTGTATATATAAAAATATTCGTTAATTTATTTAACTAAATGACAGCACAGAAAAATTGTGATGCTGTTTTACCAAAAAAAAAGGCATAATTGCGTCAGGCACTGGTTATATTTTTTAACCTGGAAAACCGAAGAAGGTAAAACTATGTTTGAAAACTCTGCTTCACGGCACTTGGAGTCTTGCGTCCGCCTTGGTCGCTGTTAAGTACATTCAGTTGTTATATAAAAAAAATGCAAAATAAAACCGGTCTCTGGCCTATTAAAGCGTTTATATTCTTTTATTTGGTTGTTAAGAGTGCACCAAACATTTTTTGTGTCATCATTAAGTATTTATTTACTTAACAAATATTTTTATATAAAATTTTTCAACAACACCAAGATATTCGTTAAATTTTTATTTAGTAATTATTAAACTAATTATTTATGAGGTTTTTTTACTTAATTATTTTTCTCCACTCTTGCTTAGCACGCAAACTAATTTTAATCCAAATCCAGTAATTCAATGCTAGCATATTGTAATTTACAAAAAAATACTTAAAATATTTAATCTTTTATAAAAATTTGAAAATTAAATTTTAAAAACCGTTTTGGAGTATTACTTTCAACTAAATTATGTTAATAGATATACCTATTAAAAATTGAATAGTCGATTTTCAGTGGCCTGCTTAAGAAATTTTTAACTAGCATATTTTATTGTCTATTATTGTATAATTTGTTACTTCAGATGTAAATGTTATTTAATTTACTATTTTTGTTATTGTTAGTTAATAAAAATTTAAATTTATTTAAAAATTACCATATACAGCGTGTCTTCAAAAGCTCTTACCTAATGAAAACCTATTTTGTTAAATATTAACTGTACTGGTGAGAAAATAACTTTCCACAATAATATTTGTATGTTATATGTACAGTGGCTTTAACATAGTTCCGGTTATCAATAATAGCAATAGTTTTTTTTTTGAAAAAGGGAAATATCTCCTATTTTTCGATTGTCTGACTGCATACTTAGAAGACAATTTGAGACCATAGTATTGTATAACACCGATATCAACTTATAAAAATGTTTTTTTTATAAAACTAAAAAAAATCATTTGCAAATGCTATCCAAAACAAAAATTTATACATTATTTTGACCGGAGAAAAAACAGTATGTGCAAATAGTAGGAAAAGCATATTTCCGTACTCTTGGTGGTTGCTTCTTCACCATCATCCGAAAATATATCGCCTTCTCTCCACGTTACACAATAATATACTATTTCCCAGCATGCAGAAATTTTTTATAATAAAACTTTTTTTTACGTAGAGCTAATAAATTAAAATTTCCCATTCGGTAAGAACTTTTAAAGATACGCAATATTTTTTATGTAGTGCAAATTTATGCCATTAAAATATTTTATATTTTTTTATTTAAAACTAAACCAGATACCAAAAAATATAAAGATGCGAAAAATATGTATTTTTATTTTCCTTGCCTCTGTTTTTCTGTTAACATATTAAACACTGATATAACCTTTTTGAAAGTAAAAGTTGTTAAATTGACAATTTTAACTTTAAATAAAAAAATATTTTAATAATTTTATCAATGCACAAATATTTGCCATATTTATAGTCTTTTACTGAACAATTTTTTTTTCTGTGTACAGGGTGATCTCTAAGTAAGGGGTCAAAATTTAACTGAATAATTGTAAAGTTAAAATTTTGCGATATAACTAAACTAACTATGGTACAAAAGTTGATATTAACTAAGATACAGGGTCACAAAGTTTAAAAATGTTTTAAAATTATTTTTATATTATTCGATACGATATAAATATCGTAATAAATCTTGGTATCCAAGGGCTTTGGGACATGAGCTTTTTATACACACAACGCCAAAAGTCTTGGACCCCCTGTATATCTTGGTTATAAAGAATCCTACATGTTTTTTAGTATCAGATAAAAATATTCTTTTATTTACGAAGTAAGAAAGATCACATACTTATTTGGAGAGAAGAGTTTTTGTGGTTTTTGCCAAGATTTGAAATGATTTAGTTACTTTTATTTAGTTTATTTGCATTTTTAAATACGCAGAGTTTACATTGGTTCTAACTGAAAATGCCAGGACGTGAAATTTCTGTTTATAACAGAGCAAGAATAATTGCTCTGCATGAATCTGAATTTTCCAATCACCATATTTCAGCCGGTTTAAATATTCCAAGATCTTCTGCGAGTCAAATCATCAACAGGTATCAAGAAACTGGAAATGTGGAAAGATTGCCTCGTAGTGAATGGCCACGTGTTTCTACCGAAAGGGAGGACAGATATGTTATCCAATTTACCCGCCAAAATCGGAACGCAACGGCCCCAGCCATTAGAGATCATTTCCAAGGTACGTTCAACCGCGTAATTTCCACCAACACCATTCGCAGAAGACTTCACAGCGCAAATTAACAGGCCAGAAGATTTTTAAGGGTACCTCTTTTATTGCCTAGACACCGTGCTGCCCACCACCAGTGGGCGAGAAACCATAGGGAATGGCTTTTAGCGCAGTGGGGTCTTTCTCTGACGAATCAAGATTCGGTCTGGTCAGTGATGACCATCGTCGTGAAGTTGTTCCCTATCAAGGAGGAACAGTAAAGTTCTGGGAGGAATAATGTACAACTGTCAAACCCTAATAATTCGCATACAACAAAATATGACTAGCGAAATTTACATGGAAAATGTTATTAGGCCAATTGTTATTCCCTCCGCCATGAAACTGGAGAGAATTTTATTTTCATCGATGATAACGCCAGACCACATCAAAGCAGATTAGTTCAGGAGCTTTTTAATGCTAAAGAAATCAACAGATTAGAGTAGCCAGCTAATTCCCCAGACATAAATCCAATTGATAATCTGTCGGGGTATTGTTTCTAGAGCTATCCACAATCGCAATCCACCACCTAGAAGCTGAGAAGGAATTTGCGATAGCCGCCGTAGAAGAATGGGACCGCATATCGCAGGAATTAATTAATAATTTAATAATTTCCATGCCCAGACGTGTAAACTCATTACTCAGAAGTAGAGGTCCCACAGAGTATTAGCTGCATTTTCTTTTTTTGTATTGTCATACAGGTAATTTGTTGCAATAAACGTTATTTATAAATTAACACTGTTATTTAAATTTTTTTGGCATTTCTTTTTTTAGCCACATAAATGAACTCAAAATATTTTTTTCAACTAAATCAAAATTAATAAAATAAACAAAATATATACTTTGTTCATAGTCACTTTAATTGAAATTTAGCCGTGACAGCTGTTTCGTAGTACAACTACATTTTCAAACGTACTGACAAACTAAAATTATGTTACTTATATATAAACAGTAATACCTAATAAAAAACATATTTTTTACAAAAGTTTTAAAATCAATATGGTACAGTTGTAAAATTTAAAGATTTTATTGCTATATTTTATAAAAGTTGTTATGTTATAGGTTAGGGAAAACAAACATCAAATTTCGCAAACCATTTTCTGGAAACCGGACACAAATTTCCAGAAATCAATACCCTAAAAATATTACATGTAGAACAAAAAGGGCGAAAACTAGATATATTAGAAAATATTGAAATCTATAAACATAAAAAACAGAATGTACATCTGCTTAACACACAGATTGACCTAGGAAATCTACCCCTTGTAAAACTTTTATAAAATATAGCAATAAAATCTTTAAATTTTACAACTGTACCATATTGATTTTAAAACTTTTGTAAAAATATGTTTTTTATTAGGTATTACTGTTTATATATAAGTAACATAATTTTAGTTTGTCAGTACGTTTGAAAATGTAGTTGTACTACGAAACAGCTGTCACGGCTAAATTTCAATTAAAGTGACTATGAACAAAGTATATATTTTGTTTATTTTATTAATTTAAAATGTACGGTCACAAAGTAACGGACGAAACCATAAATTCTTTAAATCAAAATTAACATGGACAACACTTTGAATTAGTCCTTTTAATTTTTTTCTAAATAAATTATAAGTATAAAAATGCTAAGGGGTCCAAGACTTTTGGCGTTGTGTGTATTTGATGTTAACTATTGTGTGTTAACTACATGACGCCACCTACACTACTTTAAATTGATTTGTGCTACGTACAAAGTAAACCAGTAAATTATTCCTTGCTACCTATACAAAAATAGGTGTACTTTGTAGGGGAAAGTGGGGTGGATTCATACAAGGGGCACCTACATACATTGAGTTTATCTGAAGTTAGACACGAAGTAAAATAGTAACGTAAGTGGGTGTGCACAGTTTTTATGTATGTTTACAGACCAGTGAAGTTTCAGAATTTTCGGTGCGGTAAGATCGAGTGCACAACACGGTACGTGTTTTTGCCTCGCGTAAGTAATTTCATAACGTAACTTTGGACATATTTTATGGCCAGTTACTATTTTTGGATTAATTATTGCTATTTAATCCTACCTATAATAATACAAAGGCACTAATTTAATGTGTAAATTAATATAGATAAATATGGTTTTTCTATTTCAATTTTTTTTATTAATTAGCATGTGATGGGGCAGATTCATACACAAGTATATAGGGCACATTCATACTGTATAATTGTATCCCTGGCCCTTTATGAATATATATTTTTTAACTACTATTTTTTGTGACACCGACGCTTATAGTTGTAAATAGTATATAAAGTAGTTTAAGTTTCATTTTTAAGAAAAAAACAGGTTGCTTTATAAACTTTGTGTCTTTGAATGTCAAGGATTAGTTAATTTATCAGACATAGTGATAATATTACCATAGATCTTAGGTCATAATCTGTTAATAACATAGGCATATTAATTTTAGGTTTTGTAAGTTAAGGTATCTTTGTGTTAACTGGAGTTTTTTTTATTTGATATAATTAATAATGTGTAAACAATATTTGTTTTTAACATTTTGAGATTGTTACTTTTAATAAATATAACTGACTAAAACAAAAAATGTGTCTTTGGTAGATAACCATACATGTAACGTAAAGACCGTTTAATGACACTCTGTTCACTATTCGTTACTTATGTTCATATCACGAAACTATTGCGATGTTAAAATAGGCATTAACATATTTAGATAGAACCTGTTTTTTAATTTTGAATTTTACTATTTGTTTTGTACGTTAAAAAAATTTATTTGTGTTTTTTTTATAAAGTATGGTATAAAACAATAATAAACAATAATTATGACGAATTAATAGTGATGTTAAATTTGCCCCTTAGGTTGTATGAATGTACCCCACTAATGGGGTACATTTATACATTTTTCTTTTTTGTAAAAGTCTTATGGAAACTTGCGCATGTAGATTTTCAATAATATTAAGGTTCTACTACAATATAAAATAGTTAAGCTACTAGTGTGTCATAAATTAAAGAGATATACCTGAAGCTCGGCATTCCACAAAGCAAAATATAAAAACTGTATGAAGTCTCCCCACTTTCCCCTACAGGCAATATTTTAACTATGTAATTCTCCAGGTAAATTTTGACCCCTAAATAAGGAACCACCCTGTATAGTAATATTTGAAATTTAAAAACATAGCTATTTTTCCGGTATATAATATTCCTTAATTTGCATCTACTCCGTAAGTCGTATACGTATACGAGATTTATTCAAAACTTTTATTAATATTTTGTGAGTTTAGGTGTATGCTGATACTTACTTTGGTAATTTTCTAGAAACCTGCGGAAACTCGATTTTAACCAATTTTTGTATACGGGGGTTTTGGGGCGCTGATGCTTGCGTTCCCAAGATATTCACCATCAAAGTTCAAATTTGAACTAAGCTTATTTTCACTATATTCCCCCTTCTTTTTGCATACAATTCTTGATTTAAAGCTAAAGCGTCACAAAATATTTGATTTTCACCTTTTAAAACCCCGTTTTTCTACGTTTTTACATTATTTTTGCGTTAAATGGTGTGGCTTTTCTTTGATAATGCGGCAACCATTAATACACACATAGGGCTTCATGGAACACTGGGATTAAAAATGATTTAAAGTATAGCTATGCAATTTAATGCAAAATAATGTAAAATACGTAAAAAACGGGGTTTTAAAAGGAAAAAATCAAATATGCCACTTTAGCTTTAAATCAAGAATTGTGTGCAAAAAGAAGGGGGAATATTGTAAAAATAGGATTAGTTTAAATTTCAAGTCTGATGATGAATATCTCAAGAACGAAATGTTTCCGCCAAAACATTCTTTCAGATTCGTGATCAGCGCCCCAAAAATCCCACGTATACCAAATTTTGTCAAAATCGGAGTTGCCGCAGGTTTCTAGAAAATTACCATTACTTTAAAAAAATAAAAAGTTTTCCATATGGTTTACTAGTTATACCAGTCACTGCACGATGAATGATCATTTCAAGAATATAGAATATAAAATAAAACCAGTGTCCTTCACCCTGCTCTTCGTCCTAGTCTCTTCGCCTATTTTATTATTTGATTTAGGTAGAAATCAATAAATCCAGCGCTCTTGGCTTATGGAATCTTGCCAAATGCCCATGTATCTGCATAAGTACGAAAAATACTTTTACCGTCCAAAGAGGTGCACTTCAAACTGCCTAGTTTTCGGGTAATTTGGATATTTTCTTGAAAAATAGCATCTTTATTTTTAAACTAGTGGTGGAAAAAATGTTGCTTGTGTTATGTAAATTAGTATAATTTTAAATTTGGGTAAATTGCTAAAAATTAATCTATACACTGGCAAGCAGAAAATTAAAATACTAGCCTAGCCAAGATTTTTTTATATTAAAAGTAAGACATGGGGACTACACCAAATACAGGGTGTTGGGGAAATAATGTTCGTATCTTTGGAAGGTGATTCCTTGCATTATTCTAAGCAAAACAGTTTAATATAAATAATAAATCGTTTTTAAAAAATTGCGTCGAAAATAAATATTTTTTTAAACATTTGGCGACGTTGCAACACAACAGGAATACGAGTGCACGAAGATCGCAACTAATTTATCGAATTGTGGAGGTTGGTATAATATTTATTGAAAATTATGCCTTTAATTACTGAATAGTTTTACGCAATTTTGGAAGCTAATATTTTTATTTAATAACCTTTTCAGTACATTACATTACTCAAAAAAAAAAAAAAAATGACAGGACTTACCAATATGTGGCGATACACACTACCAATATCCACGTATATTTAAAAGGAAGCGATGCACCAAAAAAGAAAAAAACAACAGTTGTAAATCACAAGTTAAAGTTTAATGAATTAGAAATCACAATACCTACTGCTTATACGACGCACAGTGGGGCCAGAAATCAAAAATTGAAAATAATTAGGAAAATGACAACAAATATGTAGCCATATTTTTATAATATTTATTAAATTCACATTCCATTCTGTACGTTTTTAGTAATTTTGCTTTAGTACTTGATTTAAACAAAATATTATTTGGCTTTCTTCCAAAATAAAAAGGTTCAATAAACATTTTAAGAAAATTAAACTTTTTATTTACTATAAGGAACTATTTTGTCCTTGCATAATGCATAATATAATAAATGTTTCGATTACTTAAAAAATAAATTATTGAAATATTTAATGAAAAATAATTATTTTAATTTAGGTTAATTTACAAAATTTACTTACTACACAGAGAAGGTTCAGGAAAGTTTTTTTCACACTTTGACAGTTCCGTTTTAATGGCATTGGATTGTAAGTCTGACACGGCTAGGCTAGGGATTTTTAAAAATAACATAGCGTTATAATCAAAGGTCCTTTAAAATGTTGTGCTACAAGACCCTCTTTTTCATTTGAAAAAGTTGCTAGTGCCTCTTTAGTAAATGACCACGGGAACGAAACTATTTTCATGCCAAAAAGTGGCTTCAGTAATACCCGTTTATCAAAATTTTATTCGATCTCGATATTTATTCCCATTCCAAAGTTTAGACAGAGAAAACTTTTTAAAATGACGCTGTGTGTACAGGGTACAGCGAAAACTAATAGAGATAGAACAAATCTGATTACAAAATCTCAATTTTAATGGTGAAAGTAAATCATGGCTAACTTTATTCATTTTGGAGATACAGAGTGTTTCTTAAATTTGGCAATTTGGCCAGAGTGGCGTACCTATTTTTTTTTCCAGCGACTTTTATTTTAAAGTTATACCACAAAGTTGTTTTTTTTAATGGAACACCCTGTTTATTTTATAACCAATAGAAAGGTCGCCTTAAAAGTCGTAAAAATATCACATTTAATATATTTAATTTCTCTTAGTTTCGAAAATATAGTCATCGTCAGGAGTTTGATAATAAAATGGCATTTTTAAATAAACCACCCTGTATATTTTATTACCATTAATACATTTTAAAGACCTTTAAGAATGTACTACATTTAAAACGATTTTCTTTTACAGTTTCGGAAATATAAGCTTCCAATTCTTAGTGCGTATATCTACTATTTTTTAGATTTATATGGTCATATTATCAAACTATAAATAAATATGTAAAATGTGGTATTTTTAATAGCTCTTAAGAAGACTTTTTAACTAATTATAAAATATACAAGGTGTTCCATTTAAAGAAACTGAACTTTGTGTTATAACTTTAAATTAAAAGCCAATGGAAAAAATATAGGTACGCCACTGCCTAAAAATCCTTAAAAATTTTCTATTTAAATTAAAATTTAATCTCTAATATCAAGCAAGTTACAAGTGCCTGGCCAAACTGACAAAATTTAAAAAACACTCTGTATCTCGAAAACGAATCAAGTTAGACATGATTTACTTTCACCATTAAAAACGAATCAAGTTAGCCATAGTTTGCTTTTACCATTGAATTTGTTTTAAAAACTGAAATCGAGATTACGCAATCAGATTTGTTCTATCTTTTTAGTTTTCGCTATACCCTGCAAGGTGAACGAAAAGGCGCCACCCTATACAATGTACACATTGGAGCTAAACTTCAAACGCTGGTAACTCAGGAACGACTAGGCCGATCTTCAAAAATAAAACGGTGATGAGTCAAGAATTAAAAGGCTTTTAAAACAAGGCCAGACATACCAGCAATCGTTTTAAAAAAATGTGTTCCAGAACTTGCACCAATCTTAACTCATCTCTTTCGAATTTCTTACGACACAGGTATCTTTCCGGAGTGCTGGAGAGCTGCACGTGTTCAGCCTATTCCCAAGAAAGGATCTAAATCTCTTCCTTCTAACTATAGACCAATTTCAATTCTCTCAGTTTTTTGTAAAGTAATGGAAAAATTACTTAATTCACAAATTCTTAAGTACTTAGAAAAACACAAAATTTTGCATGATAGGCAGTAAGGATTTCGCCACAAAAGATCTACAGCAGATCTACTGTCCTTCGTACCACACTGTTGGAATAAGTCTCTGAGTCCCAGATCGTTGCTCTTGATATATCCAAAGCTTTTGACCAAGTCTGGCATGCCGCACTTCTTAATAAACTTCCCTCCTATGGTCTTTCAACTAAACTCTGTACTTGGTTCTGTAGTTACCTATCTGATCGACGAATATCAGTTATTGTGGACGGCGTTCACAAGTTTTCACCAAGTAGATGCTGCAGTCCCTCAGGGCTCAGTTCTGGCACCAACATTGTTTCTTCTTCACATCAACGACCTTCTCTCGTCCACAACTTATTCCATTCATAGTTTCGCCGACGATAGTACCCTTCACTGCATTTTTCAGGTTCCTAAACCCATCACTAAACCTGACTTAGAAAACAAACGCAGAGCGATGCAGATATCTCTTTCGCAGGATCTTAATTTAATATTGGATTGGGGCGCCAAAATCTCGTTCATTTTAATGCATCCAAAACACAATCATGTTCTTTGTCGCGAAAAGAGTCATCAAATACTCATCCTCTACTTATGAGCGGCCAAGTTTTACAGAGCAAACACACCTTCAATGTTGTGGACGTCACATTTGAAAGTAACCTTAACTGGCATAAACACATTGTATCTATAGCCACGACAGCTTCAAAAAGCTTGGATTTCTCTTTCGAGCCCCGAAGTATTTTTCCGCTTTTAATTTATACACTTTATATGTGTCCCAAATCCGACCTCCCTTGAAATATTGTTCTCATATCTGGGGCATGGCGTCCCCCACAACCCTAAGCATTCTTGATTCTGTTCAAAGAAGAGCTATTCGTCTCATTAATGATCCTTCACTTACAGAAAGGCTTTCCTCTCTTTCCCATCGTCGGGCTGTGGGGGATTTATCGCTTTTTATAGGTACTTCCATGGCTTCTGCTCTGAAGAATTGTCCAGTATAGTTCCTCCACTCACGGTTCCCAACAGAGAAACTCGTGGTTCCGCGCGTATGCATCCCTATACGGTCCAACTGGACAGGCCCCGAACTTCTCACTTTGTTCGTTCTTTTATCCCTATAGTTTCTAGATTGTGGAACCTGCTGCCCGCGGAGGTCTTTTCTTCCCCCAAATCTTCAGGTATTTAAGTCCCGTGTCAACAAACTCCCTCTTACCTCGCTTAAGACACTCACGGTACGTTAGTATTTAGGCTTTTAGCCTTCGTGGTTTGTCCAAAGATAAAAAAAAAGATGTTATATGACCCCTCTTTGACTAAAAAAAAAATGCCAGTGCTCCCTTGGCCCTAGGTTATGTGACTGATATTATTTTAATGTCAAAAAGTTGTGTAAGTGAAACCATATTTTAATAATTATAATTTTTTGACATAGGTAGACATTTTATAACATGAATATATACAATTTTAGATGGAAAGTTACATTAAATATATTTAATAAATGTAATAAATATAATACCTTTTCAATATTTTGTTTTATGTCATTTTCACATATTAAAATATGTAATTAAAAATATTATACTCGAGGCATAAAATACTTTAAAGGATTTTTTAGCACATTCCATTAATTTTGTAATAGGTTTTTACTAAAATTAAAATAAAAATTTAATTTTTTTAATATGCCAAACTTTGCACATTTTCTAAATATTATTAGGTATTTTAACGAACAAATTTGGTAATAGTTATTTACATTTTAAAGGTGGTTTAAACCATTTTAATTATTAAAATCTAAAAAATATTGTCATGGGGCGCCGAAAATCTCGTTCAATTTAGAGCATTCAAAACACAATCATGTTCCTTGTCGCGAAAAAAATTATCAAACACTCACCCTTTGCTTATGAGTTGCCAGGTTTTGCAGAGCGGGGACACGTTTAACTTTGTGGGCGTCACATTTTAAAATAACCTTAACTGGCATAAACACATTGTATCTATAGCCACCGCGGCGTCAAAAAAGCTTGGATTTCTTTTCCGAGCCAAAAGTATTTTTCCGCTTCCAATTTATACACTTTGTATGTGTCCCAAATTCGACCCTCTCTGGAATACTGTTCTCATGACTGGGGAATGGCATCCCTACAACCCTCAGCATTCTTGATGCCATTTAAAGAAGGGCTGTTCGTCTTATTAATGATTCTTTACTTTACTCAAAGACTTCCTTCTCTTGCCCATCGTCGAGCTGTGGGAGATCTATCGCTCTTCTATAGATACTTTTACGGCTTCTGCTTCGACGCACTAACCAGTATAGTCCCTCCTCTTGCAGCTCCCAACAGAAAAACTCGTGGTGCCGCACGTATGCATCCCTATACGGTCCAATTGGACAGGCCCCGAACTTCCCATTTCGTTCGTTCTTTTATTCCTAGAGTTTCTAGACTGTGGAACCTACTGCCAGCGGAGGTCTTTCCTTTCCCCCCAAATCTTCAAGCTTTTAAGTCCCGTGTTAACAAACTTCCTCTTACCCTGCTTAAGACACCCACGGTACGTTAGTATTAAGGCTCTCAGCCTTCGTGGATAGTTTTTGTCCTCTTAATTATTAAAATCTAAAAAATATTGTCATTCAATATAAACTTTCCTCTGGTTTTCTACTAGAAGTTAGGGATTCCTGGACCATTTTTCCGAGTCATTACTAGCAATCTTATTTTTTGTAAGTAGCTTTATTTTGACGAGACCACCATCATTTTTCCTTCAACAATTTTTATTGATGGCAGCTTACGGGGTAGCAGAGATTAAATATGTTAATTTGATAAATATTAAAAGACGAGCATGACGTACCTTGCAATTTGTAGGACAATGTGGGTCTTAAATCATATAAATATTATTTAATCAACAGAAAAAAATTAGCTGGTTATTAGTTATTTTTTACGACATCGTTAACCATACATGTTGGTGGTAAAGGACTCTTTAATGGAACCTTGCATTTTGTGGGACTAATATTTTTATAATTATCTTAAAAATTAACAGAGAAAATCCCTGTTTGTAATACAGTTTTATTATTCGTCAGTTCAACACATTTAATTCCTGCTATCCCTGTAAGCTACCACCAATAAAAATTGTTGTAAGGAAGAAAATTGGGCGTCTCGTCAAAATTAAGCTACCCACAAAAAATTAATTTTAATTATTTTTTATTTATTAATTAATATTTTTGGTAAAAAATTTAAACAAAGGTAATTGTACACTTAATTTTCTAGCAATCTAACATATTATAAAAAGTCAAACGTAAGAAGGCTAGGATATATTAAAATTTTGTTTTTGTCATGATTTTTCAAAAATCGCAAATATCTTGTAAACCTTTTAGTTTTGATATAGGGATCACTCATGAAACTTACAATTTTTTTCTTTCACAATCCAAAAATAAACTTATATACAGGGTGTTTCATTCAAAAAGACAAATTTAATATAAATCTTTTTCTCGAGCACCCTGTACAATTCTACTATTGGAAACGCAGCTGACACTCACAACGATTTATGTACAACCCTATTGAAGCATTTTACGAGTTATGGACTAAAATAAAATAACTGACAAAATTTTTCATCTGGTCTATGGTACAAGATCCGAATAGGAAGAGATCTTCACCTATCTGTTTACCGAACTAAATTATTATAATATTAATGAAGTAATGTTCTTGAGACTTATAATAAACAATATTAAAAATGTTTTTAATTCTTGGGCATAGAGGCTCCTTAATGACAAAGAAAAACAAATACATAACCTGGTAGAAACGACTACTTGACTGGGGTCTCCAAATAAATGAATAACTCCGGGTCACAATGAAGACGGTGCCATGTGTTTCCTCCTTGTTGGGAATCATCACAACTGCTGTACATTGCTGATAAGTCGACTTTGCTCCTGGTCGTCTAAATATAATCCCTGTCGAAACCAAGGGAGTAAATTTAGACGGCCAAAGCCATCTCCCCAAGCAATTCTAAAACTACCAGCCAGAGCACCGTTAGGTTAAGAAGGTAAAAAGTCTACCACTTATAATAAAGATTTTTAACAAAGGTATTGTCATAGGGTTGCATAAAAAAAATAAGCTAAAGCTATATTTACATTTAAAAAGTAACTTTAAAATTTTTGGACAAACTCCGTATAATGGCTATTTTTTAAAATATTTTTATTCTAAGGCTAATCAATAATTGTAGTTTCTTCTACATTAATCCGCAAACTAATGATTTAGTAGCACAGGAACTAAAAAAAAAAAAGAAAATGGCAGAATTTATGGTAATTTAATCTTTCGTCGAACTGTTAAAAAAAAAGTTTTATACGATTTTAGAGTGTAATAAAATAAAGTGCTTTATTTTCATGATAGCAATAAACAAATCACAATCAGAAAAAATATTAGTAGTTTTTTTTTACTTTAAAATGATGGCAGTCTTTAGGGATATATCTATGTAAAGCAATTATCAATACATAGGGGAGTTAAAAACATTATATAGGTAATTTACTGCGCAATTACATCCAATTTAGTACTGTATCTATGTAAATTAATTGCTTATATATAGTTTACATCGTTAGTGGCAGTTTCTATGTAAATTTCGAATTGATTTGATTGGTTCTTGCTAATTGAATAAGCTAGAATTTATTGATGGTAGTTATTCCTATTGCTCAATTATACAGGGTTGATTTCATGAATAGATATGTGATATGTGATATAATATAGATAATATGATGAATGTAGAATAATGTTGTGTTAAGTGAGTTAATTTCCCGTTGTTTTCGGCTTTAAACTTAGAACGAAAAGAGGACAAAAACACTATTTTAATAGCAAACTTTTAATAAAATGCATTTATAAGAGCTGTAGGGAGTTTACCGCTTTTTGAAAGATACACGGCTTCTGCTCCGAGGAATTGTCGAGTAAAATTCTCCTACTGGCAACTCCCAACAGAGAAACACTTGGTATCGCACGTATGCATCCCTATACGGTCCAATTGGACAAGCCACGAAATCTCACTTTATTGTAAATTCAACATGGCCGCCGATACAAAATGGCGGATTACATATTACTTCACTACAACCTCGATATGGGTATCAAATTAAAGGGCTTGACTGGTAAAATGGAACCCACTATGAAAAAATTAAAATCCAAGATGGCCGCCGCCACAAATTGGCGGATTACATTTTTTTACAAATTCCTCAATATGGGTATCAAATGAAAGGGCTTGATTGCCAGAATAGAACTTACTATTAAAAAAAAATTAAATCAAAGATGGTCGCCGACACAAAATGACGAATTACAATTTTTTTTACTACTACCCCAATATAGGTATTAAATGAAAGGGCTTGGTTGGTAGAATAGAGCTAACTATAAAAAAAAATAGATTTCAAGATGGCCGCTGCTATAAAATAAAGAATTACATATTTTCCACAACTACTTTAATATAAAATCGTTGGTTAGTTCTGGTTAGTTATAGTAAGGCATTAAATGAACTTAATAGAATAAGAAGTATCAACTAATAATTATATAAACAAAAATAAAAACTTGAAAATAAATTATTTAAAAAAAAATATGTTAAACGGTTTTTATTGTACTAAAAGCTAAAAAAATAATTGGTAAGTCCTAGCTACCAGATCGCACTAATCTTCTCATCAATCTGGAGTATTGATCAGACAAATATTTAAAATAATTGGGCAATTGACATTTCTATCATAATATTTACTCTGGATACGCTATGCCCAACGGTTTTATTATTTGTCTGATCAAAACCCCAGATTGATGAGAAGATTGATGCGATCTGGTAGCTAGGTCTTGGGTACGGGCGAGGTACTCTGACAGCTGCACTGCCGGGGAGCAAAGTATACCATTAATAAATAATAGAATACTCTGTATAATGACAAATAATTAGACCAGTCCCCAAGCAGCAAGCTGACGTTATTATGACGTCATTTTTGGTCATAGCACATCATCAGACCAGAATTATGACGTCATTTTAACGTCATTTTAATGACGTGTTTTTGACGTCGTTGAAGTGACGTCTTTTTGATGTAATTTCTTCGTCATACTAGCTCATAAAAATCTAATGACGTCATGAGTGGAAAACCCGCCAGAAAAATTTTGTGACATTATATGATTCGTGTCAAAATCCAACCGAAATATCATATAACAGAAAAATAGGACTAATAATTTTACAAAATTGAAATAGGAAAAACTTTACCGATGGACGGCGTAATGGACAATAAACTACTACGTTTATTCAATCTTTGCTTTTTATCGCCTACACCGTACCGATGAGACCAAAATAGTTCGAGACCGGTCTGCAGTTGGTGATTTCAATTAGCTTTGAAAGAAATATCTTCAGCTAGTGTAAAAATCTGCATTTCCAGGTTGGAAAGTGTCCCTGAGAGATGCGACCTTGCAGTGCAAGGAAATTGCAAGCAGTAAGAAGTTTTTTTCTATTTCAATTTTCAAATAAAATATCGTATCATTTTAACTTAAAAAAAGTATATGCGTCCATTTTTCGTCATCTTAAAGGCGTCATTATGACGTCATTAACGGGATGTCTTTTGTCTGTGACTTAGGGAGGTCAATTTAACGTAATTTTGTCGTCATCTTATGACGTCTTTGCTGACAAATATGGCCAAAAATGACCAAAAGAGACGTCAATAAGACGTCAGCTTGCTACTTGGGTCATGAATAGGTAATATCAGATTATATCATAAGATTATCTGTTAAATGTTTATAAGCACATCTTAGAAATTTATGGCATGGTTGAAGCTTTATCGTCAGCGGCATGCGATACTATCGTTGGTGCTAATAGAGCTGCAAGGCATGTTTTCCACATGCAACGAAACAATTTATAATGGGAACAAAAACTTAGAGATTTACTAAAATTTAAGGGATAAATTACTTTTAAAATGGATTTTTCGTAACTTGTTTTTAAGAGAATTGGATATTACACACAACGCCAAAAGTCTTGGACCCACTAGCATTTTTATACTTTTAATTTATTTAGAAAAAATTTAAAAGGACTAATTCAATGTGTTGTCCATGTTGATTTTAATTTAGTTGAAAAAAATATTTTGAGTTCATGTATGTGACTAAAATAAATAAATGCCAAAAAAATTTAATAAACAGTGTTAATTTATAAATAACGTTTATTGCAACAAAAATTACCTGTATGACAATACAAAAAGAAAATACAGCTAATACTCTGTAAGGCCTCCTCTACTTCTGAGTAATGAGTTTACACGTCTGGGCATGGAAATGATTAAATTAATAATTAATTCCTGCGATATGCGGTCCAATTCTCCTACGGCGGCTACCGCAAGTTCCTTCTCGCTTCTAGGTGGTGGATTGCGATTGTGGATCGCTCTGGAAACAATATCCCACAGATTATCAATTGGATTCATGTCTGGGGAATTAGCTGGCCACTCTAATCTGTTGATTTCTTTAGCATTAAAAAGCACCTGAACTCTTCTGCCTCGATGTGGTCTGGCGTTATCATCCATAAAAATAAAATTCTCTCCAGTTTCATGACGGAGGGGAATAATAATTGGCCTGATAACATTTTCCATGTAAATTTCGCTAGTCATATTTTGTTGTATGCGAATTATTGGGGTTCGACGCTTGTACATTATTCCCCTCTAGAACTTTACTGTTCCTCCTTGATAGGGAACGACTTCGCGAGGATAGTTGAATCTTGACTGACGCCCTGGCTCTCTCCATACCCTTTGACAATGGAAATTGAATAATATATCTGCCCTTTCTTTCGGTAAAAACACGTGGCAGTCCACTACGAGGCAATTTTTTCACATTTCCAGTTGCTTGATACCTGTTGATGATTCGACTCGTAGAAGATCTTCGAATATTTAAACTGGCTGAAATATGGTGATTGAAAAATCCAGATTCATGCAGAGCAATTATTCTTGCTCTGTTATAAACAGAACTTCTCACGTCCTGGCATTTTCAGTTAGAACCAATGTAAACTTTGCATATTTAAAAATGCAAATAAACTAAATAAAAGTAACTAAATAATTTCAAATTTTTCCAAAAACCACAAAAACTCTTCTCTCTATATAAGTATGTGATCTTTTTATTTCGTAAATAAACGAATATTTTTATCTGATACTTAAAAATTTGTAGGATTCTTTATAACAAAGATATACAGTGGGTCAAAGACTCTTGGTGTTTTGTGTATTTAAAAAATCAGGGAAAAGAAAGCTAAATGTCCTATTCTGAAGAACTTAAAAATCCCTTTAAATAAAAAACGTATATTATAACTAAAAATACGCTGTAGCAAGTAAACAACACCCCCTTCTAATTTATACACTTTGTGTGTGTCCCAAATCTGACCCCTTTAAAATTGTTCTTATATCTAGGACATAGCTTCCGCCACAACTCTTAGCATTTTTTAATTCCATTTAAAGAAGAGATAGCTGTTCGCCTCATCAATGATCCTTTACTTAAAGAGGACTTTTCTTCTCTCGCCCATCGTTAAGTTGTGGGGGATTTATCACTTTTTTATAGGTATTTTCATGGCTTTTGCTCTAAGGAATTGTCCAGTATTATTCCTTCACTTGCGGTTCCCAACAGATACATTTGAGGTTGCGCACGTATGCATCCCTATACAGCCTAACTGGATAGGCCCTGAACTTTCCACTTTCTTTTTTTTTCTAGAATGTGAAATTTGCTGCTAGGGGAGATCCTTTCTTTTCACCAAATTTTCAAGTATTTAAGTTCCGTGCTAACAAACTCCCTTTTACTTGCTTAAGACATCAACGGTTCGTTTGTGTAAAGGTGAGTGTATACCTCTGAAGAGAAAAAGTAAATAAACCAAAAGTTTCTTCTAAATGTATGTACACATGTACAGGGTGTCCCATTTTGGTTGAATCTGCAAAGTATCTCAGTTACTAAACATTTTTTTATTGACTTGATTACTGTAGTGTTGCTTACGTCACGACTTTCAAAATTAGATTTTACTATTAAACTTAATATTGTTTTTTCTTCTGTTATAGAAATCTAGGTAGGTAGCAGTTATATGTGTCCCAAATTCGACCTCCCTTGAAATATTGTTCTCATATCTGGAGCATGGCGTCCCCCACAACCCTAAACATTCTTGACTCCATCCAAAGAAGAGCTATTCGTTCATTAATGATCCTTTACTTACAGAAAGGCTTCCCTCTCTTGCCCATCGTCGGGCTGTGGGGGATTTATCGCTTTTTTATAGGTACTTCCATGGCTTCTGCTCTGAAGAATTGTCCAGTATAGTTCTTCCACTCACGGTTTCCATCAGAGAAACTCGTGGTGCCAAGCGTATGCATCCCTATACGGTCCAACTGGACAGGCCCCGAACTTCCCACTTTGTTCGTTCGTTTATTCTTAGAGTTTCTAGAATGTGGAATCTGCTGCCCGCGGAGGTTTTTCCTTTCCCCCTTAATCTTTAGGTATTTAAGTGCCGTGTCAACAAACTCCCTCTTACCTCGCTTAAGACCCCCACTGTACATTAGTATTTAGGCTTTTAGTCTTCGTGGTTTGTCCAAAAATAAAAATAAAAATCTTTAAAATCCAGAGGTAAAATCGAGAATTTTAGGCGACTCTGTATAATTAACGACAAATTTCTTTATATCAAACCGATGTTGCTACTGGACCTTGAGATGCTACACTCTGAATTCCAATTTTCCACTAATGCAAATAGAGTAATAAAAACATTAAATTAGAGATGTGTTTTGAAACAAAAAATTGTAAATCATTATTAACTCGGAAACCGTTAGAAAATGGAATATAATAATGTCTGACACAAAGTTTCATAAAAAATTTAGTGGTTTTAAAAATGCTATACTATACAGGGTGTTTGTTTTGAAATATTGAGGATAATGCTACTTTTTGGTATAAGCGGCAACGCTGCATTAAAAAAAAGATCTTTAGATCACAAACAACTACCTAGGTTGCCAAATTCAAAAAAATCCAATGTCCCGTTTTCTCTAAACGTCTAAGGTATCATCGACCGTCATACACCCTGTATAATAGGCAGTTATAAGAATCAAGTGGAATAATAATCTTTCCTACTCTTCCTCTCTTATTTTCCATTCAAACTGATACTCAGTTACCCAACAGCCTAAAGTACTTGAAAATAGACTGACCAGTTCTCAATTACTAGCCAAACTTTTTAATCAATTATGCAACATCTGGACTTTCATTATTTCGGCCAAAACCAAACTTCAGACCTCTATTAACAACTCCATCCGTTTGGCCTGACAACTGAGCAACATCAGCCACCGTTGTTGCTCTTTAATTTGCGTGATGTAGGTCAGCAATGGGGCGAGCGAGCCAGAGAGCAAAATAATTGGCAACAATGGAGATTTATTACCTTATTTCATGAAAGATTAATCTTTACGAGCACTGTGTATGATTGTATTACTATATAATAGAGCAGAATTTAGAGCTGGCACGTGAACTAAATTAAAATCGGCCTTATAATATCTGAGATAGACCGCTGGTTCTTTATTGGTACCAAAAAGTAATTACAAGTTTATTGTCTTAGATATAAATAGAGCAGCGACCTGCACCTATCTGTTTACGGGATAAAAATACAAATGGAAGAGCCGCCTTTATAGCTATTTATGTATCAAGGGCGTTACTAGGACTATAATGCCCTGAAGGTCGAAATAGCCCGAGGGCTAGATTTCGACCTGATGGGCATTATAGTCCAGTAAAGCCCGTGGTGCATACAATGCTTTATGTTTTACCCAAAAGAGTTTTCAATGACTAATTACATTATTTATTCGCAATATAAAAATAAGTTGCACCTGTACCTGTATACGTAAGTAGATAATGACTGGTGTTAAGTTTGACTTTGATGTTTCTATCAGTTAGTCAGTTGGCATTTTTATTTAACGATTTGCTCAAAATGGAAGAAATTCCACAAAATATAGAGAAAAGGCCATAAAAGCGACCGAAAATCTTTTGCCAGTTAAATCAAGGCAACAGTATGATCGGGAGTATGGCATATTTGGTATTTGGAAAGATGCGAACGCAATTCTTCAAATAACCGAAACCGTTTTAATGGCATATTTTCAGGAACTGGTAAGTTATTGATTTTATTTTAATACATATGTTTAACAAACTTTATTATTTTTAGTCGGAAAAATACAGTCCGAACTCTCTCTGGACCAAGTATTCCACCCTAAGGTCTACGTTGATGGTCTATGAAAATATAGACATTTCGCAATACCATCGTCTCATATCTTTTTAAAAGTTAAGTCGAAAGGATACGTCCCGAAGAAGTCTAAAGTTTTGGAAGGAGAACAAATATTAAAATTTATTAAGAAGGCTCCTGATGATATCTACTTGGTACACAAAGTCATATTGGTAATGGGTGTTTTTGGAGGTTTAAGACGAGATGAGTTGGTCAAAATGACTATTGATGACATTGAAGATAGAGGAACAGTCTTGGTTATACAGGTACTAGAAACTAAAACTTCAACTTCAGAAAGTTTTACTATCATTGAAGAAGATTTAGGCGCTTTAAATTTAATCAAAAAGTACACAACATTAAGACCAGCTGGAATAAAGGAGCGAAGATTCTTTCTTACCTATAGAAAGGGTCGATGAACAGTACAACCCATTGAAAAATACCATAGGAAGCGTCCCAACATTGATCGCAAAATTTTTAAAATTGATAATGCAGGCTACACCGGCCACTGTATGCGTCAAACATTGTCAACTTTACTTTTTGAGGCAGGTGCTTTGTTTGAAACGCTAAAACAACATGAGAAATGGAAAAGCTCTTCAGTAGCTGAAGGATATATAGAAGAAAGTATTTCATCCAAAAACAAAGTGGCCATAATGATTGCCAATTCAGTTAATTCCGAGGTTAATTCCGTATCGACTATTGAAAATTCTTCAATGGACTGTTCTTCTATGCAAAAAAGGCGTTAGTGCTACCACCGCTGCTACCATCACAAAAAACACCAACCATTCTATAGTGGGATCAGCTACATTTTCCGGGACATTTCAAAATTGTAATTTTTATTTTGAAAATAAAGTTTAATTTTTAGTATTGTTTAAAGAAAAATAATTTTTTGTATAAACTTGATCTTTATTGTGAGAGAAATAAAATTGGATAAGCAATAAAATTTCCATATTAGCGCATTAGGCATTATAAGCGGGCATTATCATAATGCCCGCTTATAATGCCCTAGGTGTGATAGCAGGTATTATTGCTACCATAACATATTCCGTTTCTTAGGTATTAGAGATCAATAATAGATGGGTAAAACATAAAATATTTTATTTTTATTTGGGTGGAGGAAGGGGTGACCCAAAAAATCACCCTAACTGCAAATTCCGAAACATAAACTTTCTACCAAAATATTCTCTTTGGCATATAGCATCTAGTATATTTAGGGTGTTCGAAAATAATGTTGGTAACTTCTAGAGGTAATTCCTTGCATTATTCTAAGCAAAAAAGTTTCCTATAACATATGTCCGAAAATCAGCAGTTTCGAGAAAAGAAAATGGCGAAATTAAATCTTTTGGTCATAAAATAAATTGTAACTTAATTATTTAAAATGACATGCTTTATAGCGTAAAATAAATTAATACATTTAATTTACTAATTAACTGTCTCCAGCAAAATATTCTTGCTTATTAAATACAATTTTCTAAAGAAAAACATAAAGACAAAATCCCTCAGACAATTGGCAACGTCGTACGGGACATGGTGCCGGTGGCAAAAAAATCCTACGTCAGAATGTTTGATAGTTTCCTGCATACATTAATGCAAGTAATGTTTACTCGAATTAAAATAACAAATAATTCAGAATATTTGTTTTTTGCGGATGATCTAATAATGTATGCATATGTTAATGACGTTAATGACTGCGATAAAAGACGGGAAGACATAGACCATGTTATTCAATGGACAAAGGAAAAGAAACTGTATTTTAATATTGACAAATGTAAAAGTACTATCGTTTTCACGAAAAAGTCTCCTGTTATTTATAAATTACAGAATGGATGGTGGTGGTATTGGACAGGCTGCAAGAGGCATGTGATTTGGGTGTTACCTTGAATCGAATCTGAGTTTTCAGAAACATATTGCAGATGTTTCCAGACGGGCTTCTGGAATGTATGGATTTATTGTTAGAAACACAAAACGGTTTCAAAATGTACAATGTATAAAACAGTTATATGTAACCTATGTAAGAAGCCTTCTGGAATATGTTTTCGTGGTATGGAATTTACACTACCAGTGTCATTCATATACTGTTGAAAGAGTGCAGAATAAGTTATTGAGGTATCTTAACTACAAAATACGGGAATATACGATTTTTATGTTTCAAAGCAGAAATTACTACAGCGTTTTGGGTTGGAAAAGCTTGAAAAGAGGCGCATGATTACTAGTACATATAGTGTATTTATATAAAATTTTGCATAACTTAATAGATGATACTGATTTTTGGCTTTAATAAAAATTAATGTACCCTTGCATAACACTAGGAATAAATTGACCTTTATGTAAGTGCGTCTAACACAAATAGTTTTTTAACACTCCAATGCAAAATATGTGCAGAACTTACAATAACTTACAAGAAAACTGTGATATATTTTCTGTTAGTCTTAGTGAATTAAAAATATATCTTAGAGAGGTAATATTGTGAAAGTGTCTGTGATAATTGTAAAACTGCGATTGTAGATATTAGAAGATTGAATGGTAAGAAGAGAAGTATCGGGTGCCTCTCACATACTATTCATTTATTTTTTTCTTGGTGGCATGTTTTTTCTATGTCAACAAATGACAATTTTTTAATATATAGTTTATGGGTGTTTTGCATTGTATGCCACTGTCGCCGATGCTCTGCTCTAATTATGTAAATACTGATACTGTTATAAATGAATGTTAATAACATACTTTGTAATAGGGTTTTATCAGAAAACCTGTTAAGTTTGTACAAAATAAATAAATAAATAAATAAATAAACTCTGAAGCAGCTATATGCATTTACGAAGAACCGATCGGAAGACTTACTAGCTAAAAAAACATTTGTAAAAGACTTCAAAAGACTTTTGAACGCAGGGGGAAGCACTCAAAGTTAGCTTATATTAAATAATAATTTAACACCCTGGGGTTAATGCCGCAGGTATAGTTGTATAAACTTTAAAAAATAGCACCCAATATACTACTTTATAATTTTAATTTTGCTTTCAAAGTACCCGGATATGCATTTAAAAATATTTTTAAAATACAATACCGTTTTTGTACTTTAGATTCAGGTATTTTGTAGAGCGCCAGCCTGTCATAATTCAATTCTATTTCATGTAGTAAGCCAACGATACATTTAAGCCGCGTCTTCAGACTTTGCAACAATTCGCCAAAACATTCGTCCAAACAAACCAACCTATTTGCGCGCTTGAGTGGAAGAACAAATTTTAAAAATCAAGTCACGAGGATTAGACACGGCGCCGGCGATTTTTTTATTCATCACGAACCGAGCATGCATTTTTGGGGGACATCCTGTATAATACTCTATTTAGTATTTCTTAACAAAATGCCAGACAACCACTTACTAAATACACTATTTTTCATATTTTAGATAAAATTAGTAACTTTAACTTTTTTAATATTTTTGGCCTTCTAGCATGTTTAGAACGAATCACTGTGCGGCGTGATCGCTTCGCGACGAGACAAAAATTACGCCGGAGAAGTATACATGTGGTTAAATGAAACCCCGCCTTGAAAAAAATAAACTTTTCCAGCAAAAATGTTATGTAATGGTTAAAAAAAGGGTACCAAATTTTGTGGACGTATCTGGAGTGGTAAGAGAAGTTTACTCGATAAAAAGGCATTTTTCTTAAAACTTTAACACCTCTGTATTTCAGAAACAAAGCATTTTTCTACATAGTTTTCTTTTAAAAAAATATTCTTTATTTTCTTGAATTCTACACAGTGTTAAGAGAAAATATCATGCTTAAAAATAACCCTGTATACAGGGTGTCCGGGAAAATGTGTGGAAATCTCTCGCACACGTATGAACAGATTGAAAATAATCTGACAAGTTCCTATAAAATATTTTCCGTTTAAGCCCCCTGCGGAGATATGATCCCCTAAAGGGGTCAGCTAGAAATCGATTTTTCGTGAATAACTTTTAAAGCGCTCTGTATAATTTGATAATATTTTAGTACGATGCATACTAGTAAGAGACCTCTTAAAATAGTGCCCTTGAAACTTATGTCGCTTCTTTAGTTTGCCAGGGACGGACTAGTTTTCGCACATTATTGATAATATTTTTACGCCCTGTATGGTGAAGACACAAAAATATGTTTTTGGGTAGTTTAAACCTTTTGCTAAAAAAGGTACTCTTGTTTGACATCGATAAAATGAGCCGTTTTCGAGTAAAAAATTATTTTAACAATAAGAGTTTATTTTTGTTTAATAATACAATATTTTATTTTCGATGTAATTTGTAATTTTTGATTCAGTATTGAAGTCCTCTCGTAGCAGGTCAGGAATTTGTTGCAAATGTTGTTAAAATAATTTTTACTCGAAAACGGCTCATTTATCGATGTCAAACAAGAGTACCTTTTTTTAGCAAAAGGTTTAAACTACCCAAAAACATATTTTTGTGTCTTCACCATACAGAGCGTAAAAATATTATCAATAATGTGCGAAAACTTAGTCCGTCCCTAGCAAACTAAAGAAGCGACATAAGTTTCAAGGGCACCATTTTAAGAGGTCTTTACTAGTATGCATCTTACTAAAATATTATCAAATATATACAGAGCGCTTTAAAAGTTATTCACGAAAAATCGATTTCTAGCTGCCCCTTTAGGGGATCATATCATCCACGGGAGGCTTAAACGGAAAAATTTTATAAAAACTTGTCGTGTTATTTTCATCTGTTCCATACGTGTGCGAGAGATTCTTGCACGTTTTCCCGGGCACCTGGCTGTATACGTATCGAGATTAAACAGCTAAGTGAATAACAGAGTTAAGAAACTGTGTGTGATTTATAATTGTTAGATTGGCGACTTACCCTTGCTAAGTAACAACAAAAAACCCTCTTTCCACGTAACCGTTAAAAAAAAATGCTGTAAGCTTTAATCGTTAACATGAAGGTAAAGTTCCCTCCATTTTGGTACACTACATAAAGTGTTAAAAAAGTACCTTTTTTTTTTAAAACTTCCCAGAAGCTTTTGCACACTTTGAATTAGTGTTTTGTTTACAATGCCTACTAGCAAGAGACTTAAAATATCAGTTTATGCAATGTAACAGTAAACGCGACATCAACTGGAACCAAATGGTCAAGTTAGCTTTGATTTCTGTCATTATTTCTTTTAGTTCATGTGTCACTGGTTTTAAAATTTGACAGTTTGCAAAATAAACTTAATAGAAATTATTGAAAATTGTTAGTATAGTGAATTTGGACGACTAAGAAATTGAAAAGGGATTTATACTGTTTTGAGTATCATTTCTACTAATAAGTAAGTACATACAATTTTCTAAAATTAAATAATAAATGCATAGTTATAAAGGGGATATATTGTCTATTAAAAATAAGAGGCTGTGATTTTTTGTTGCAATATAATGGTTGTGCTACAAAAATAAAATTAATGAGTTTAGATAAATAAAACATGTATAAAATGTGGTATTTTGGGAAATTTCTTATGCAGTCGTGGAAAAAAATATAGTATGTAACACATGCATAGAGAAGTGTCTTTTTTTACCCATGGGATCTCGTCACTTTATGCACTTTGTTCATAAATTACTATTTTATATAAAACAAAACTAAGAAAAACACAATACTGCAACTAATGAAAAAAATTGTATTCAGCATGTTTTTTTACAAATTTAAATAATTTAAAAATGTGTATGTCAGCAAATTTTATGGGGCTTTTGTTTGTATTTTACAATATATTTACTAATTTTATTATGTTCGAAAATGAGATAATGCTGTCAATGAATTTTGATGCATATTACTTTACATTACTGCAAATTTTATAATAAAATATGAATTTTAATTATAAATTGAATTTTAATGCAGCAAATATTTAATAACGTTTACGCCTAAATATAATTTTTATACATACAGGGTGATACCTATATCTTTATAAACGCTAGCAAGGACAAAAAATATAATTTTAAATTTTAATTTTTAAGCATATGTTTGTAAAACTGTAAATCTAAAAACTGTCTCCCTCGTGGCCTAGTGGACAGAGCTTTGATCTTCAAAGCCAGAGGTCGGCGGTTCAATTCCCAGCGGGGGAGACATATTTAGGTAGTAGTTATTTAAAAATAACGACCGTGGTGGCACTACCGCGTTGTCTAAAAGGTGCTGTGAAATGCAACTGCATGTGTCAGTGCTTGGACAACGTTGACGGAACAGGGGAACGATGGGTTAAACATCTAATAGCCTGACACCCACGGTACTCTGGTATTTGGGCATAGATCTTCGTGGGATGTCAAAAGATAAAAAAATCATTGTTCTAACAGGCGATGGATCAGTGTTTTTAAAGATATGTCATCTGTCATGATTTGTTATTGTCTTTTCTGTCTGGGATAAGTGGGGACCACATATACGTTGAGATACACTAGCTTCAAGAACAACCCAGAAGCTGAATTGGTTGTTTTAATAGGACATGAATATCATGGATTAAAATGTGATTCTTTATTTATCTAACTGTATGTCTCGTTGATTTTAAGCAGTTAGATATCGTAACAGTAGAAAATACACGGTGTTCTTGATTAAGTTTTTTTATTAATGTATTTTCGTTTATAGACAATAACAGAACTATCATTTTATGCCTATTTGTTGCAATTTTAAAATAATTTGTAGTATAAATAAAATGGTTTTCAATAAAATATTTACAATTAAGTTTTTTTCGTAAAATTAATTTTAAAAAAGTTTTCCATATGACGCTTTTTTTTGTCTTTGGACAAACCACGAAGGCTAAAAGCCTAAATACTAACGTACCGTGGGTGTCTTAAGCGAGGTAAGAGGGAGTTTATTGACACGGGACTTAAATACTTGAAGATTTGGGGGAAAGGAAAGACCTCCGCGGGCAGCTGGTTACACAATCTAGAAACTCTAGGGATAAAAGAACGAACAAAGTGGGAAGTTCGAGGCCTGTTCAGTTGGACCGTATAGGGATGCATACGCGCGGCACCACGAGTTTCTCTGGTGGGGAACCGTGAGTGGAGGAACTATAATGGACAATTCTTCAGAGCAGAAGCCATGGAAGTACCAATAAAAAGTGATAAATCCTCCACAGCCCGACGATGTGCAAGAGAGGAAGCCTATCTGTAAGGATCATTAATGAGACGAATAGCTCTTCTTTGAATGGAATCAAGAATGCTTAGGGTTGTGGGGGACGCCATCCCCCAGATATGAGAGCAATATTCCAAGGGAGGTCGGATTTGGGACACATAAAAGTGTATAAATTAAAAGGGGAAAAATACTTTTTGGCTCGAAGAGAAATCCAAGCTTTTTGAAGCTGCCGCGGCTATAGATACAATGTGTTTATGCCAATTGAGGTTACTTTTAAATGTGACGCCCACAAAATTGAAGGTGTTCTTTGCTCTGTAAAACTTGGCCCCTCATAAGTAGAGGATGAGTATTTGGTGACTCTTTTCGCGACAAGGAACATGATTGTGTGTTGGATGCATTAAAAGGACGAGATTTTTGGCGCCCCAATCCAATATTAAATTAAGATCCTGCGAAAGAGATATCTGCATCGCTCTGTGTTTGTTTTCCAAATCAGGTTTAGTGATGGGTTTAGGAACCTGAAAACTGGAGTGAAGAGGTACTATCGTCGACGAAACTATGGATGGAATTAGTTGTGGACGAGAGAAGGTCGTTAATGTGAAGAAGAAATAATGTTGGTGCCAAAACTGAGCCCTGAGGCACTCCAGCATTTACTTGGTGAAAGCTTGAAGAATGGCCGTCCACAATAACTGATATACGTCGATCAGATAGATAACTAGAGCGCCAAGTACAGAGTTTAGTTGAAAGACCATAGGAGGGAAGTTTATTAAGAAGTGCGACATGCCAGCTTTGGATATATCAAGAGCAACGGTCTGGGACTCACCTAGAAACTCAAGAGACTTATTCCAGCAGTGTAAGACGAAGGAAAGAAGATCTGCTGTAGATCTTTTGTGGCGAAATCCATACTGCCTGTCATGCAAAATTTTGTGTTTTTCTAAATACTTTGAAGAAGAATTTGTGAATTAATGAATTTTTCCATTACTTTACAAAGAACTGAGAGAATTGAAATTGGTCTATAGTTAGATGAAAGAGATTTAGATCCTTTCTTGGGAATCGGTTGCTTAGGGTAGTTCTACCGATACCACAGGAGTCAAATGAGTGCTTAAGGTAATTTGACTACCATGGTATTTATATTTGGCAACGCTGCGTAAAAACAATAGAAATCGTATGCAAAAATCTACTGCACAAGCATCTTTAAACAAGTTATCGGTTTTAAATTGTTATGTTTATTTACTAATAAATTCTCTAAACCACCCTTATTATATCACCAGAAAAATTATTTCATTGTAAAAACAAAAACAGTCACTGAAAAAAATTATAACAAATTTGTAAAACAAGGTGAAGTATCACATAAATTTAAGGATAAACATGGAAAGTTTCTGTCACCTAACCTGTCAAACTAACGTCAATATTGATACATAATATGGTCGTCGAATTGTTTGTTGTTTTCATGTTTTCCAATTATTGCGGATATTTGCTACCACCCATTGGATCTTGTAACCGAAAAACATATTGGACTGGCATCAATTTTCGGGCGCATCCTAACCTTTCGGCGGCGTTGCCACATGTCAGTCACATAACCAATTTTTCTCAATTATTTATTAATTACTTCTATCACAAGCTCTGAAGGTCGGATTTTAATTGGTCAAAATGTGCAGAAGTGTTTTTTCTTTCATTGATACAACTTTCTTTAAAATCTGAACATAGGTTTTTTAAAGTAAAATAAAATCTGCAATTTCTTATAAGGATCAATGTTAAAAGCAATTATTTTATAATATTTATAACTTTTTTTTAGTTCTCTGTACACCAATTTAACTGCTTTGTATTCTTATTATAAAGTACCAGTATGCTAAGTTTCATAATTTTTTGAACATTATTTCTTACACCTACACCGGTAGCAGTTAGCTTCCTTCCATGTCAAAACCTTTTCCATTATAATTTGTTTTCTTTATACCAAAGTAGTTTAACCTATTTAATTTGTCAACAACTTACAGCAAAACTTTGCAAAGGTATTAATTACAAGCCGGTACAAAACTAACAAACTCCATGATTGATTTCCAACATACCTCAATTTTAGTTTAAATTTAACAAGCAACATTATATCAGGGATATTGTTTTTCCATTAGCTGGAATAAAATTATAAATAATTACAATAAATCCTAACAAGGAAAAAGCACAATTTAATTATTATGCAAAAACTTCCTTCAAATATATTATTAGGTATGCAAAAACTCGCTTCGCGAGAATGAAGAGAGTTCCCTAGGTCGTAATTTATCTGGACCAAAATGCATAAAAGCCAAAAAAGGAAGTAGAAAACTCGCAATTCAGAAAGTTAAAAGAGACGTATAATTGTACTAAGGTCACTGCCTAGAGGCAACCCTTGATATAAATACGTTATTTATGCGGTTGCCTATACCGCACTGCATCATATTATTTTTCGCTTTTGCGGTCATGTGTTTTGGCGACGGCGCAGGTCTTATTGTAAAATATAATGAATAAACTTATTTGTTTTCAAAAGTAAGGTTAGGCGGGTTGAATAGTGTAAAAAATATAAAGTGGGTAGTGCTTTGGAACATTCAGAAACGATTAGAAATACAAAAAGGAAGTTTGAAAATTCAAAACCTGCTCTGGAAGTAAAACTACGGAACAAAAGGGTCGTACCCAACCAGACCAGCTAAGACAGATGAAAAGAAGAAAGCACTTCCCGCACTCTGTATTCGATGAAAAGAAGAAATAGGCAGGAAAGAAATTTCCTTTCTATTTCTTGTCTGTACTCTGTATTATTTTTTCTTAATTGTTCGTAAATCTTCGGCAGTGGAAATTTAATAGACTACTGGTCCTGAAAACGTTGGGTTCTTGTGGAAAATGCACCCTTTATAGAAAAATGCATTTGTTATTTTTTAAAATATATATGTTTTTTTTTACTTATGTTTCATATGTTTTATTTATTTGACATATTTTAGTCAGTTTAAATTCACTAAATTTCCAGATTTTGATAGTTTATCTTTTGCTTAATTAAAATGTAACTGCTATTTTGTATAAAAAAATATAGAGGGAGAAAAGACAGCGACAAAATTTGCGTGTAAGAAGAAGAGAGTTAGCGGGATAATATATAATACTATTAATCCCTTTGAATTAGCGAAAGTTTAAATTCAGCGGTGTTTTAGATTGCATGAATTTAATGAAAAAATAATTCGTGAGCTCAAACCTCGTCTAAGTGTTAAAGTTTAAACAAAATACAATATAACAACATAACATAAACAAATATATATTACTTTCACAAAACACTAAATTAATTTTGTTTTTATTATTGCGATCACAAATTGCAATGTCGTCAATGTTCCCGCAAACACCCGCTTATAAAAGAATGTAAGCGGCAGGTAAGAAGAGCAAAATCACTTTATACAAAACGCCATACAATAGAACAGGATAAATGACAAGAAAGATCCAAATCGCCTTTCTATTTCCAGGCTTTCGTGTTGTCTATTCGTAAGTGCGGAACGAGCCGAAAGACTTTACGGAGTTCGAAATAGACAGGAAATAGAAAATAGAGAAGACGTTTTTTTCCTGGCCAGATACGGAGTCCAGGCGCAGGTACTTTAAGCAAGTAATATTAATTATGTTATACATATTTCTAAACCTAAATCAAAATTAAACGTATTGTAAACTCGCTAAGATCGATGAAAAAATAATTAAAAAACCATCATTGTTTTTAGTGGTTGTAGAAAAATGTTATTTTAATATTTAATTGTTTTTGCAATGGATATTTGTATACATATTTTTTTCGACAAAAGTAGCAACATATTATTGTTTAAGTCTGTTCATGAAAATAGTTTATGTTAGTGATGTGCATATTCGAAAGATTTCGATATTCGAATATTCGTATTAGGAAGATTTTAATATTCGAAAGATCATTCGAAACATTTTATATTTTATTGAGAAAGATCTTTCAGAAACATCTTTCGAAACATTACATATTTCATTGCAAAAGATCTTTCGAACATTTTATATTTCATTGCCAATAAGTTTTTATTCTGTTGAAATACCGATTGAAAGATTGTTGCTATTTGCGGCAACGAATTATTTCACCTCTTATTCCGAGTGTTTTCGAGTTTTGGCGCTAGTTAACCATAAATATTACAGCTGATATTCTTTGATTGTTTGATTATGGGGTATGTATTACGGATTGTCTATATTAAACGCCTAGATATTAATATCATTCATCATTCATTCGGTATCTTTCGTATTTGCGTTCGGTGTTTCCGAATATGAATTCATGACTGAGCGTTCATGAAATATTTCACGACGAAATACGAATATTCGGAAAAAATATTCGAAACATTTCGAATATCCCGATGTTTGAATATCATTTAGAAGATCATTTGAAAGGTTCTAACACTAGTTTATGTTAATTGTACAATTGGCATAATAATTAGTTGCTCACAGAATTTGACCCACCTGGGAAAAACCCTTTAGAGACACCCCTGTATAACGACTTCCTTATACTTTTGATGTAGAATCGGCTCTTATATTTTGCATATTTCATACCATACTTAACTGCTTATCATGTAAAAAAGCAAGTTAAAAATATATTAAGCAGGCAGCGTTAAGTGTACCGATACATACATCAATCAAAATAAAGAATCTTAGCGGTCCATCCCAAGGCGGAAGCGAAAACCGGAACAGCAACCGTGTAGGGGTAAAAGGGACCTCGGAAAATTGGTAGAAAAATCACGAACGGGTAAAGTTTGCGAGTATTATAAATGTTTGTAGGTTGGTTTACCGGATTTGACCAAAAAGATATTTATTTAAAAGATCCCACATAAATATCGCAAAAAATTGTTATTTTGACAGGTTAAATTTAAGGTTAAAAATTGGCACCCATCATAACATATATTATTTAATATTCAGTATAGTACTCGTCATGGATAATAAATTTTTATTGTAGGTTTATCACATCAGATTTAGTATTATATTCTCGTCTACTTTAAAGCTTTTTGAGTTAAATGTTCGAAAAATTAGTTGAGGCTTATTATCATTTTTATTTTTAAATATTTGCTGGTAAGCCTCATTTTTACAGAATTAGTATAGAATAAGTTAAAAACATTTCCTATTCTTAAAAATTAGATATTTAAATTTTGTTCCTTGTCCGACAAACTGATACAAAATTTACATGTAACATCTGCGCCGTTGCTACAGCTCCTATCCTTGTATTTCCAAAACAATGACCAACTACATTTTAATACTTTAATAGTCCAAGAGCCCGTGACCGGAGATTTTTGCACATTTTTCCAAACACCTTGTAGATACCTGCTATAGATCCCATATGTAATTTCTATAATCTTCTTTGAAGAGTAAGAGGCCGTAAGCGGCAGACCTTCGTTATTTTGTAAAAGCTGAAATTTTGTAAGTGCATAGTGCATGCTCCCAATATAGGTAGAAGTGATGGTAGATTATGAAGTTTGACCCATAGTGGCTTTGGCAGGTACTAGTTAGAAAAGATTAATACATTTAAACATAACTATTGTTATTTTGTAGAAGCTGAATTTTATATTGTGTTACTTGGGACATTGTTCTTAGTGGCCAGACAGTTTTGACAGTCCCAACCCCTTGGCAAACAAACATTTTGGGGTGGTCCAATGGTCCGGGAAAGTCCAATATTTCTGTTATTTAACAAGATATACCAAAAATTCTTATATAAGATAAAAAGGGTTTCGGACTATTGGGCCACACAAAAATGTTTGTCTGCCAAAATATTGCCTAAATAGGATAAAATAATTTTTAATTTTTAGGTCATCCCTTATCAATATTATCATTAATTTTGTATTAATTCTAAAAAGGTTTATTCGTCATCAAACTGTCAAATTTTAGAGTGACATATGAACTGAAAGAAGTAAGTACGGACTCTATGGTAACTTAATCGTCTGATTTAGTAGATGTCTCCTTGGTGTTACATTGCATACATTCATATCGGAGGCAGAATACTAAAAATTGGTATTCGAATACGAATAGGAATACCGGAAAAAAGTATTCGAATATCGAATATTTGAATACTTGAACGAAAATAAGTATATACTCAGTATTCATGAATGACCTCGAAAACCTGGAATCGGTATTTGAAAAATAAAAAGGTCCCCACCTCCTTTTTTTCTATTTTGCTTCTCTTTTGTTATTCTGATCATGACAATTTTAGCATTCGGATACTGCTTCCACTTTTCGGTATTCGAATACTCGGATCGCCGGTATTCGAATACTTAAAAATATTCGAATACAGAATTCGAATACTAACCAAAAAAGTATTCTGCCGAATACCGAATACCAACCACACAAATGTATTTGAATACCGGCAAAATGTATTCTGAATACTATTCAGAATACTAAGTATTCGAATACGATTCAACTCTGATTCCTATTAACCCTTAAATAGGCGCGTGCTATTATAAGGTCTGTCGAAGAGAAATTACAAACTAGTCAGCGCCAATCAGGTATTATTATTTAGTCAGGTGACCAGTTGCCAACTGGTCTCTAGACGTATCTCGTACAAATCTGATTGGACCTGACTAGTTTATTTGATTTCTCTACTATTTTCAGAGACTAAATTTAATCAAAACATTGTTTGGCTTTTCACCAGAATAAAAATAATATTCATAATAAAATAAAAGCCAAATGATATTTTGGGCAGACCACTGATCTCGATGGAAAGCCAATGCTTGTGACCTGCGCAAAATAAAGTTACGATTAATGGGCGAAAAATGAGTTTGTGCGCAAGCAAATCGAAAGGGAACGCGCCTGGTGCCAAACAAAGTATCGGGCAGAATCGAAGTTATCGCCGCTTTTCCGTTTGAAGGACGTTGAGTCAGTACTCGTATTTTAAATAAATTTAAAAATACAGTTACATCAAAAACGTCTAATACGCTGTATGTCAATTATTGCCGTATTTACGAAAAAAATATTAATAGCAGTTTCGGATCTAGGAGGGGTGGGGGCAAACGGTGGTGTCTGCCACGGGTTTGACGACACCTTTAAGGGGCGGCAAATTAAAACATGGAATATATAAGAAAGTGGCGATTGTAAGAGAGAAAGACTCTTTTATGGTCGTCTTTTAATTTGTTATTATACATGGGTATTAATTTTTTATAAAAAGCCAGGTGGGGCGGCATACGGCAAGTTTTGCCCTCGTTCCAAAAAATAAAGATCCGGGGCTGATTTTAAGAAAGTTAAATAGATAAGTATATCAACTAAATGTATTACATAAGTTTTAACAATGTAACTGAATTAATGAAATATTATCACCTAATTTGCTACTCTGATAGTTTTCAATAATTAAAACGTAAGAAGTATTTGTTTTAAATATTCTAATAATAATATTGACAAAAGCGTTTACGTAATTTATTGTAGTAACATTTTAAATTTTTGTTTTTAAACCTCTCTGTAAGATGTTCTGAACTCTAAATGTGTAATGATATGTAAATATCCAATTTTTCTCTAGCTGAATTTGTATATTATTAATTTAGCCACCATAATACTTTATATTAACCCCTTTTTTTAGTGCTTTTTATCACTATAGGTTAGCGGCCAAAAAATGTTGCCTTGAACGGACATTCTCCTGCTCTGATATTGCGAAACCACGATATTGTTTTTGGCCGATTCCTTTATATCTCCTTTATCTTGCTTCGACTTACATCATTCTATAAAATGAAACAAAAGTATTGGACCCAGATATGTGATAAATGCTAAATTCCAACCTTAAAATATCGGAATTAAAATCAGACATTTTTAACGCTTTTTTGCAAAGTACTATATATTGGTGGATGCTAATGCAAAATTTACCCTTGATTTAAGTTTCAGAACATAAATAAAAACATATTTTGAATGTCTGAGCCACCACCATCACTTTTTCTTTAAGATCAGGACAAAATTATGTCTTTTCTGATCACGCATTCATGTTTAGTAGTCCAAAATACATCACAGAATCTGGGTCACTTTCTTTATTTTTATTTTATCAAGTAACATTAAACTCACGATATTAAATTATTATTCCTGTCAACGTGACCCAGGTAATCCGTTTACCTTTTATCAAAGATAATTTAGCAAATCTTTGTCCTTATTCACTGTTGACGTATCGTGTTCATGATATTTTTTTATATCACCACTCAATTTATATTCGTAAAAAATGTAAAGAAATATAAATTATTATATAAATATATAACAAGTATTTTTCTTTACACATAAAGATACTGAGATTTTAAGATTTTTAAATTATTTAATGATTTAAAAAGATTTAAGTCTGGTACTGGACATGACTTTCCAATGCGCATGTACCAAGGAACCTTCCAACCTCGAGTTTCTTTACTGCGCGAGGTCGTAAAAATCCGCAAAAGGCAACTAGGCTCTGTGTATCTAAATGTAAGATATCTATGGGCCAGATCTATATTATTTATAAAGACAAAGTGATTATTGGATGTTTATAGTGTGGGGTATATTTACCCCCGCGCGCCAACCCAGTGGTTATAACTAAATCAAAGAGTGACAAAAAACATTAAACTGTTATAAAAAGTTACTTTTGTAACACTTTATGTAGTGTACCAAAATAAAATATTTTATTTTTACGATCACAGGATAAAAATCGGCATTTTTTTAACAGCCCTAAAAAATATTTTAATTAGAAGTATTTAACAAACCAAAATCAGTTTTTTAATGTTACTAATAGACTTTCTCATAAATAAATTGGACGCATCATTGCTTAACCTTCATGCAAAATAAATAATGAAAAGATAAATTACACTGCCGCGCTTTTCCTTTAAAAATCATTAATGATTTGCTGTAAAAAGATTTTTTTTTTTAATTTTTGAAGATATTTCATTATTAACTGAATATAAAAATATAATTTAATGTTTGACTAAAGATAATTTAAGCGTAATGAACTTGTCTTTACTTTTTTAAAAACGGTTTAAAAAATATAAAAAATTATACAGTGATCGCAATACATTTTATGTTTTACCCATCTATTATTGATCTGTAATACCTTAGAAATGAAATATGTTATGGTAGCAATAATACCTGCTATCACACCTAGGGCATTATAAGCGGGAATTTTGATAATGCCCGCTTATAATGCCCTAATGCGCTAATATGGAAATTTTATTGCTTATCCAATTTTATTTCTCTCACAATAAAGATCAAGTTTATACAAACATATGTATTAAAATAAAATCAATAACTTACCAGTTCCTGAAAATATGCCATTAAAATGGTTTCGGTTATTTAAAGAATTGCGTTCGCATCTTTCCAAATACCAAATATGCCATACTCCCGATCATACTGTTGCCTTGATTTAACTGGCAAAAGATTTTCGGTGCTTTTATGGCCTTTTCTCTAATATTTTGTGGAATTTCTTCCATTTTGAGCAAATCGTTAAATAAAAAATGCCAACTGACTAACTGAAACATCAAAGTCAAACTTAACACCAGTCATTATCTACTTACGTATACAGGTACAGGTGCATATATTGCAGAATAAATAATGTAATTAGTCATTGAAAAACTCTTTTTGGGTAAAACATAAAGCATTGTATGCACCACGGGCTTTACTGGACTATAATGCCCATCAGGTCGAAATCTAGCCCTCGGGCTATTTCTGACCTTCAGGGCATTATAGTCCTAGTAACGCCCTTGATACATAAATAGCTATTAAACAATGACAACTTTTTAATCTAGACACGCGGCAGCGTGTCAAGCCAAGTTCAAGCAACGCGAGTGTAATATTATTACACGACCCACTTGGTGCTACTTTTTAACCCCTACATAACTTAAAAACCATTAAACTTACATACATAAAACTATGTGTTTTTATTAACAGGACAACTAAAAGCCCATATTTTATAAAGCTTGCTTAGATTGTTATAAATATATGGAGGTCCAAATGTCTGCTAGATAGCAGAAATATAAAAATAAACTTAAGTCCAAAAATAAGTGATGTTCCCAAAAACCGTGTGTGTCGTCGGCGGCGCCAGATCATTATATCGTCCGGACTAGGCTAATTTAAGCATAAACAAGAACCGTGTTAAAAAGGTAGCGAGATAATGAATGGGCAATGCGCACTGTTATTTCTAACGTTTAAGAAAATGTAGACAATAGCATGAAAAAAATTATGCAGCGAAAACGCAAGGAAAAATAATAAATCGAAATACTTGCCTTCTTTCCTTTACAAAAAGTAATGTCGTCCCAGCAAAAACATAAATGTGAAAAAGGTCAGCCAAGTTCAATACTATAATTATGTTTGGCTGTGGGTTTCAGCCAAAAAGAATGGGGATCGAAATAAGTGCTAAATTCTGTACCAATATGCCCAAATATGTATGATATTCTAAAATAGGTTAAATTGGACTAATCCAACCTATTTTAAGATCTCAGTACATATTTGGATTTTGTATAGAGCTTGGCATTCATTTGGATTATTATTCTATTTGCGGCGAAGCTCACGGCCCAGCATAATTTTACTATTGAAGTTAGTTAATACATAAATGTAAAAGGGTAACATTTATGTATTTGGTGGGATTTTTGATATTTAAAAAAAAAAATTTTGATAAAATTTTTTACATACCTACACCAAAATTTACAAAATCATAATTAAAATTTAAATAAATTATGTCTTATACAAGGTGAGTGTAAAGTAACGAAAATGACAAAATAGAAAACTATCTTTATTTTTGAACATTCTGAAAAATATTATTTGAAAAACTTGTTAAGAATTAAAGTTTAGGTTACGTTTTAAAACCAAAACCTCCTGTTAAAAAATTGGGAAAAAAATTACTACCACTAAACGAAGACTTGAAAATAAATTAGGAGCTCCAAATCAAAACGCAATTTTTGATAAAACAGAATTTTTAGGATGCCCTACAATTGTTACTGCTTGTTTTCTAATTACAAAAATTAAATAGTAATTTATGTAACAAGTGCATAAAGTGATACTTTTTTACGAATGGGAAGTTTGACAGCACGAGCCGTTAGGCGAGTGCGGCAATCCCATGAGTAAAAAAGATACTTTATGCACATGCATTTTTTCCACGACCACACTTAAAACTTTAAAATGTGTAACAGGATTAGAAAAGTCTGCCATATCATACGTAGTTCAAATAAAGATTAAATATTGTACAGGGTGATTGAAAAATAATTTCAATTTTTCAGAAAATCAAATAGCCATATCTCTCTTATTTTAAATGAAGCACCCTGTATTTTTTACGTCACATGATGACAAATAAAATGCTCTTTTCAAATGGTGTATAGGTTGCCTATACCTATCTTTTGTGCTTTTCTAGTAAAATCTGTTTTTACAAGTTTTAAGTCCAAATGTTTATTTAAATTAAAGTTGGCTATGACATAGCAGCCATTAATATTTTTGTTAAGAAAATAACAACGACCTTTTATTGATTACTAGTGTTTTAGTCATTTTAAAAGAAATTTTAATGATTTTAAATAAAAACCCTTCTTGTACAACAACAAGATGATATAATAGTGGTAGGATGTGAAAAAATGATTTACTTTAGTCTAGAGTTAATCCTAAAAAATATTTCAGGAGAAACCATCTGATAACCTTAATAGTTGCTTTAAAAAATTTGACACAGTAATTATGGATAATGGAAGAAACGAGTTATAGGTCACAGAATGTCGTCATAACTGACCAGAGGCGTTATTAGGATTGTTTAAAAACCCAAGTTTTATCGTTACCACATTCAGCTGAAATAAGTGTTATTGGAAGTAGCATTATAAGCAACTAATGATTTTTTTTGTGAATTTTAAAAATAGTGGCAGATAATATAAAATCTTTTAATTTTGTGCTTTTTTCAACTAAATTTACATTTTGCAATAACGGCTTAGTAAATAGGCATAGCTATATCACAGCCTACTTACATTTAAATAGACATTTGGAATAAAAATATGTTAAAACGGAATTTACTTAAAAAGTATAAAAGATAGGAATAGGCAACCTATACACCATTTGAAAGAGCATTTGGTTTGTAATCATGTGGTGTAAAAAATGCAGGGTGTTCCATTTAAAGTAAGAGAGATATTGCAATTTGACTTTCTAAAAAATTGAAATTATTTTTTGATCACCCTGTATAATCTATGATCTCGATATGACCTACGTATGATAAGGCAGACTTTTTCTAATCTTGTAACAAATTTTAAAGTTTAAGGAGTTTATATTGTTAAAATAAAATTAATTTAATTGCACCCCTGCATTTTGAAAAAAAATCAAATATCACAAAAACGAATAAAATTAGACACTTAATACTATAAAAAAAAACTTAAATTATTTTTTATGTAAAATCTACAACCGTCATAAAATATAGGGTGTTCCATTTAAAAAATATAACTTTGATAAGTCACACTTTTTTGAAACATCCTGTATAGAGTAAAATAATTTTATTCTCTGGCCTTATCCGACCTGTATATGTTTCAGTATTTACTTTTTAGAAAACCCCATGGTTATCCAGCTATAGACCGTGTCGAATATGGTGGGCCACCCTGTAGGTATTTATATATTTAATATAATCTATTTCGATTTAAAAACGTTTTTACCATAAATACACACTGTATAGGGGTATGTAAGTTTTAAAAATTTTATTATTTACTTAATTATTTCGATATTGACTGCTGTCATTATCGGAAATGAATTGAAGTAAATAATAAAATTTTTAAAACTTACATACCCCCTATACAGTGTTGTATTTATGGTAAAAAGGCGTTTTTAAATCGAAATAGATTATATTAAATATATAAATGCCTACAGGGTGGCCCACCTTCATATTCGACACCGGTCCCCATAGCTGGATAACCATGGGGTTTTCTAAAAAGCAAATACTCAGAAACATATACAGGTCGGATAAGGCCAGAGAATAAAATTATTTTGCTCTATATTAATGGCATATTTTCAGGAACTGGTAAGTTATTGATTTGACTTTTGTACTATGTTTGTATAAACTTGATCTTTATTGTAGAGAAATAAAATTGGATAAGCAATAAAATTTCATATTGGCGCATTAGGGCATTATAAGCGGGGCATTATCAAAATTCCCGCTTATATTGCCTAGATATTAGCAGGTATTATTCTACCATAACATATTTCATTTCTAAGGTATTACAGATCAATAATAGATGGGTAAAACATAAAATGTATTGCGATCACTGTATAATTTTTTATATTTTTTTTAAGCCGTTTTTAAAAAAGTAAGGAACAAGTTCATTACGCTTAAGAAGTATGTTTTTAGTCAAACATTAAATTATATTTTTATATTCAGTTAATAATGAAATATCTTCAACAATTAAAAATCTTTTTACAGCAAATCATTAATAATTTTTAAGGAAAAGCGCGGCGAAGATTATGAAGATTTATCTTTTTCATTATTTATTTTGCATGAAGGTTAAGCAATGATGCGTCCAATTTATTTATGAAAGTCTATTAGTAACATTAAAAAGCGATTTTGGTTTATTTAAATACTTTTAATTTAATACTACTGTATAAATAAGAAAACTTTGTGGTCCTAGCAACGCGAATGATAACGAAAGAGAACCTTCGTGTTACCTGGTTGCTAAGCGTTGCTAGCTACGAAAGTAATATTTTCAGCGCCTGGACAAAAAGTAAGAGTAAAAAAAAGAAAATATGCTTGTGGGAAATATTAGGATTTATTTATAAAAAGTAACTAATTTATGACAAAATATTTTAAAAAGTTCATAGTGTTAGCAATAATGTCAACTGAATCGAACGTGCACTTTGTATCAGATATGCAGTCAATTAAGCTAACCTTGGTTTATTATAAACTTAAATATTTTGTCATAAATTAGTTACTTTTTATAAATAAATCCTAATATGTCCCACAAGCATATTTTCTTTTTTTTACTCTTACTTTTTGTCCAGGCGCTGAAAATATTACTTTCGTAGCTAGCAACGCTTAGCAACCAGGTAACACGAAGGTTCTCTTTCGTTATCATTCGCGTTGCTAGGACCACAAAGTTTTCTTATTTATACATTTTTGCCGGCGTTGTACATTTAATTTACTGGCATTGCCAACACTCTTTAATGGGAAGGCATTGGCAAAATGGTATTAAAAAGACGTGAAAGTGGGCAATTGGCCGTTATTAGGCCACGTGTTGCAGAATAATGTGATGGCATCCGTCATTAATAATTTATGATGAAAAAATGCGTTTAGGATGATGGCATCCATCATTAATAAGTTATGCCAAAAAAATGCGTTTAGGATGATGGCATCCATCATTAATAAGTTATTGGCAAAAAAATGCGTTTAGGATAATGGCATTTATCATTAAATAAGTATTGCAAGTTTTATAAGTTGAATGTCCCAAAAGTTAAATAACATATTTAGAATTTTGTAATCGAAAAAAATGAGAAAAAAAGGCAGGAAAACTTTATCAATAAAAAAATTACATAATATAAATTTTTATACCGTAACAATAAACCAAAAAAAAAAAATAAAAGTATGTAATAAAATTTAAAAAAGATAGTAAATCAAAGAAAACACTTTAAAATAGTAAGTATTTAAGGGACACTTACACTCAATTTTCAGATCCAAAACATAGGGAGAAATATTTTAAAGGAGTTAAATGTCAAAAAAAAACTATTAAATATATATAATTTTTTTATTAACACGTCTTTAAAACTTTTAATAAGGCAACTCCTGATTTCATATAATTTTTTTAGGTAACTACAAATTTAAAAGGTTTTAAACAGAAATGTTTACAGCTCTAACAGTCTACTTGAATAACCCGCCTTCTTGACTAGCCATCACCAATTAATTACACAACACACACTAATTAGGTAATGAATACACTTAATTATGTCTACTAAAAACTCTTTTCTTTAAAAAGAAACTAAAAGCTAGAAAACCACGTAGAAAACAATTGCACAAAGCGGCCAAACAAAAGCAAGGTTGCCTCATCTGTCAAATTGTCAAATCTTGTATTTCGGCTAAGCGGGAAATTTGAATTTATCACCTTCGGTCAGAAATCGTCGAAATTAACCTAGCTAATTTTACCATCATTTTTATTTTTATTCTCTCAAAAATACATAATAAACATTTTGTTTGACTTAATTTTTATTTGCATGATTTGTATCAATAAAATGTTAGGAAAAGGCCATTTCCTTTAAATTATGTAAAAAAACATAAAATAATGTTGTTTAGCCGCCATTATAAATAAAACAGATCAAAAAATTGCTCGAATGTTAGTTAAATACCAATGTTAATAATATGGTTTGAAAAGTATAAATATGCGTTGAAGGTTTGCCTTCAAAAAATCAATATTTATTTGCCTGCAACAAAAAGGCATGCTTTATTTAATCAGGATTGGTATGCCGCCATTTTTGTATGCTTGCCGGCAATTCACCTGCATGTAAAATTTATTGGCAATTGAGTGTTTATTTAGGGTTAACTTTTTAATGCGTATTAGATGTTGGCATAATATTGCACCAATTGCCAATGCTTTACCATCAATGCCAATATGAAAAATGTATATTGCCGGCAAATGCTGGTCTGGTTGGTTACTAACTATTCAGAACTATCCTTTTTGTTCCGTGGTTTACTTCCAGAGCAATTTTGAATTTTCAAACTTCCTTTTTTTATTTCTAATCGTTTCTTAATGTTCCAAAGCACTACCCACTTTATATTTTTTACACTATTGAACCCGCCTAACCTTACTTTTGAAAACAAATAAGTTTATTCATTATATTTTACAATAAGACCTGCGCCGTTGCCAAAACACATGACCGCGAAAGCGAAAAATAATATGACGCACTGCGATATAGGCAACTGCATAAACAACGTATTTGTATCAAGGGTTGCCTCTAGGCAGTGACCTTAGTACAATTATACGTCTCTTTTTAACTTTCTGAATTGCGAGTGTGTACTTCATTTTTTGGCTTTCATGCATTTTGGTCCAGATACATTACGACCTAGGGAACTCTCTCCATTCTCGCGAAGAGAGTTTTTGCATACCTAATAATATATTTGAAGGGAGTTTTTGCATAATAATTAAATTGTGGTTTTCCTTGTTAGGATTAATTGTAATTATTTATAATTTTATTATGAATTAGGTAAGTCATTGACTAAATGAGTTTATGGCCAAGCAGCGCCTGATAAGACTCCTAAATATAACAATTTAACGCAGTTTACTTTAGTCGAAAAGTTGATCGTTTGCGAGATACAGGGTGTAAAATTTTTATAAATCTATAATTTTAGTCATTTTTTAAAATTTTATTTACACCTGGTAATTCTTTCACAAAATTTGGTTGATACAACACCAGTTAAGCCATGTCAGTATTTACAGTTGTATAAACTCACGTATTTGATCATATACCTATTAGAGGCAGCATTGGTGTTCTGCGCGAACAGCTTACTTGGTTTATTTATTACCCAAGCTCAACTAAACCGGTATTTGTCTAATTGTGTATTATCTAGTACCCAAGCTCAATTAAACAGGTATTTTTCTGGATGTGTATAAGCTATTGAATCAACACAAAAAGTGCCTAACAAAATAATGTCTTTAATATAAAAAATACAATAACCTAGAATATCGGGAAAGGCACTATCCCGACAACCTTTAACAGGGCTAAATACACCCACGGAGAAAGCAAGACGATTTATGTTCACCTCCAAAGATATTAATGACCTTTCCATTATTCTTGTGTATCAAACCTAAATGAGGGGCCTAAAAAATCAGAGCTTATGTTAATTTTTTTAATGCAAAAGATTAAATTAATAATCGTAAACGTACATCTATTATATTAATTGGCTTTATAATTAGACCGTCAGTTAAGCCATGTTAGTATTTACAGTTACATAAACTTCCGTATTTAGAGCATATATCTATTAGATGCAGCATTGCTGCTTTGTACAGAGCTTATTTTTAAGTTTATCTATTACCCAAGCTCAACTAAACAGGTATTTTCCTGGATGTGTATAAGGTATTAAATCAACGCAACAAAGTGCCTAACAAAATAATGTCTTTAAAATAAACAAAACAATAACCTGCAATATCGGGAAAGGCACTATCCCGAAAACCTTTTCAGAGCTAAATACACCACGGAGAAAGCAAGACGATTTATGTTCACCTTCGAAGATATTAATGACCTTTCTATTGTTCTTGTGTATTAAGCTCAAATTAGTGGCTTAAAAAATTATAGCCTATGTTAATTTTCTTAAAAGGCAAAGATTAAATTATTAATCGTAAATATTCATGTATTCTATTAACTAGCATTATAATTATACCACTCTTTAAGACATGTCATTATTTACAGTTGCATAAACTACGTATTTGAATCATATACCTACTAGAGGTAGCATTGCTGTTCTGCGCAGCTTACTTTTATTTTATTTATTACTCAAGCTCAACCAAACAGGTATTTTTCTGAATGTTTATAAGCTATTAAATCAACGCTACAGAGAGTGCCTAACAAAATGGGTGTCTTTAAAATAAACAAAAGCAGCAACCTGGAGTTTCGGGAAAGGCACTATCCCGACAACCTTTTCCGAGAGCTAAAAATACGCCTCGGAGAGAGAAAGCAAAGAGGCAGTTGCATGCTCACCTCCGAAGGAATGCTAATGACCTTTCTATTGTTCTTGTGTATCAAACCTAAATGGGAGGCCTAAAAAATCAGAGCTTATGTTTGACTTTTAATGCAAAAGATTAAATTACATAATCGTTAAACGTACATCTATTCTATTAATTGGCTTTATAATTAGACCGTCATTAAGCCATGTTAGTATTTACAGTTACATAAACTTCCGTATTTAGAGCATATATCTATTAGATGCAGCATTGCTGCTTTGTACAGAGCTTATTTTAATTTATCTATTACCCAAGCTCAACTAAACAGGTATTTTCCTGGATGTGTATAAGGTATTAAATCAACGCAACAAAGTGCCTAACAAAATAATGTCTTTAAAATAAACAAAACAATAACCTGCAATATCAGGGAAAGGCACTATCCCGAAAACCTTTCCAGAGCTAAATACACCACGGAGAAAGCAAGACGATTTATGTTCACCTTCGAAGATATTAATGACCTTTCTATTGTTCTTGTGTATTAAGCTCAAATTAGTAGGCTTAAAAAATTATAGCCTATGTTAATTTTCTTAAATGGCAAAGATTAAATTATTAATCGTAAATATTCATGTATTCTATTAACTAGCATTATAATTATACCACTCTTTAAGACATGTCATTATTTACAGTTGCATAAACTCACGTATTTAGATCATATACCTATTAGAGGCAGCATTGCTGCTCTGCGCAAAGCTTACTTTTTAGTTTATTTATTACCCAAGCTCAGCCAAACAGGTATTTTTCTGAATGTTTATAAGCTAATTGAATTAACGTCACAAACTTTCCTAACAAAATGATGTCTTTAATAATAAACAAAACAATAACTTGAAGTTTCGGGAAAGGCACTATCCTGACAACCTTTAACAGGGCTAAATACACACCACGGAGAAAGCAAGACGATTTATGTTCACCTCCGAAGATATTAATGACCTTTTACGTATTTGAATTATATACCTACTAGAGGCAGCATTGCTGTTCTGCGCAGCTTACTTTCCTTTTATTTATTACCCAAGCTCAACCAAACAGGTATTTTTCTGGATGTGTATAAGCTATTAAATCAACGCAACAAAGTGCCTAACAAAATAATGTCTTTAAAATAAACAAAACAATAACCTGGAATATCGGGAAAGGCACTATCCCGATAACCTTTAACAGGGCTAAATACACCACGGAGAAAGCAAGACGATTTATGTTCACCTCCGAAGATATTAAGGACCTTTCCATTGTTCTTGTGTATTAAGCCCAAATTATAGGCCTAAAAAAATCATAGCCTTATGTTAATTTTTTTAAATGAAAAGATTAAATTATTAATTGTAAACTTACATGTGTTCTATTAATTGACTTTATAAATACACCGCCAGTTAAGCCATGTTAGTATTTACAGTTGCATAAACTTCCGTTTTTAGAGCATATATCCATTAGATGCAGCATTGCTGCATTGTGCAAGGTGCTTATTTTTTAGTTTATCTATTACCCAAGCTCAACTAAACAGGTATTCTTCTGGATGTGTATAAGCTATTAAATCAACGCAACAAAGTGCCTAACAAAATAATGTCTTTAAAATAAACAAAACAATAACCTGGAATATCGGGAAAGGCACTATCTCGAAAACCTTTTCCAGAGCTAAATAAACCACGGAAAAAGCAAGACGATTTATGTTCACCTCCGAAGATATTAATGACCTTTCTATTGTTCTTGTGTATCAAGCTCAAATTAATGGCTTTACATTTAAATGTTTACTTAGACTCTTTAGCAAACCCGTCTCTGTATACTATTACTAGTTAATTTGCTGGTAAAAGTAGGGAATTTTGTTGGTTTAGGATGCGTATAATTTAAATAATTAAAGTTGATGTATATAATAGGTTTTTGACTTTACTTTTAACTTCGTATAGGGTTTATATTTATATTTTAACACCCAATTACAACGACAACTAAAAAGTATAAAAGAAAACTTCTCATGCAAAAGTTTTAAGGTTTTTTTATCTATTACACAGCCCCATACAAATAAAAAGTTGGTTATAAGAGATACATTCTATGTATTCCCATGTATTTTTCGACTTGTACCCGACAGGTCTAGGGCTACATGCTCGTGATTCCATATTTGAATGTTTCGCCTTTTTGGCGAACATATAATTAAGTGGTCACAAGCACGGGTTGTTTACAGGAACCTCATTAAAAAAACGCAATTTCAAGGGTAAAATCCTAAATAGTAACGTACCGTGGGTGTCTTGGATTTTTTTTATCTTTGGACAAACCACGAAGGCTAAAAGCCTAAATACTAACGTACCGTGGGTGTCTTAAGCAAGGTAAGAGTGAGTTTGTTGACGCGGGACTTAAATACTTGAAGATTTGTGGGGGAAGGAAAGACCTCCGCGGGCAGCAGATTACACATTCTAGAAACTCTAGGGATAAAAGAACGAACAAAGTGGAAAGTTCGGGGCCTGTCCAGTTGGACCGTATAGGGATGCAAACGCGCGGCACCACAAGTTTCTCTGTTGGGAACCGTAAGTGGAGGAACTATACTGGATAATTCTTCAGAGCAGAAGCCATGGTTGTACCTATAAAAAAGCGATAAATCCCCCACAGCCCGACGATGGGCAAGAGAGGAAGCCTTTCTGTAAGCGAAAGATCATTAATGTGACGAATAGCTCTTCTTTAAATGAAATCACGAATGCTTAGGATTGTGGGGGACGCCATGCCCCAGATATGAGAACAATATTCCAAGGGAGGTCAGATTTGGAACACATATAAAGTATATAAATTAGAAGGGGAAAAATACTTTTTGGCTCGAAAGAGAAATCCAAGCTTTTTTGAAGCTGCCGTGGCTATAGATACATTGTGTTTATGCCAGTTAAGGTTACTTTCAAATGTGACGCCCACAAGATGGAAGATGTCTTTGCTCTGTAAAACTTGGCCGCTCAGAAGTAGAAAATGAGTATTTGATGACTCTTTTCGCGACAAAGAACATGATTGTGTTTTGGATGCATTAAAATGGACGAGATTTTTGGCGCCCCAATCCAATATTAAATTAAGATCCTGCGAAAGAGATATCTGCATCGCTCTGCGTTTGTTTTCCAAATTAGGTTTAGTGATGGGTTTAGGAACCTGAAAACAGGAGTGAAGGGTACTATCGTCGACGGAACTATAAATTGAATTAGTTGTCGACGAGAGAAGGTCGTTAATGTAAAAAAACAATGTTGGTGCCAGGACTGAGCCCTGAGGCACTCCAGAATTTACTTGGTGAAAGCTTGAAGAATGGCCGTCCACAATAACTGATATACGTCGATCAGATAGATAACTAGAGAGCCAAATACATGGTTTATTTGAAAGACCATAGGAGGGAAGTTAATTAAGAAGTGCGGCATGCCAGACCTGGTCAAAAGCTTTGTATATATCAAGAGCAACGATCTGGGACTCACCTAGAAACACCACAAAAGATCTGCTGTAGATCTTTTGTGGTGAAATCCCTACTGCCTGTCATGCAAAATTTTGTGAAAATTTACGTATTAGGCGTACAGTGTGTTTTGCAGTAAAAAGCAAAAGCACGTGTAATTTGATTGGTTTGAAACGCTACAGACGGTCATGAAAAACTGTCACATTGGGGTGGTCATGATTAGTTTTAGTTAGTTATTTTTTTGCTTTATTAAGAAATTAAAAAATAAGATTGAACTAACCAGAACTAACCATGTCCCCCCAATGTAACAGTTTTGCATGACCGTCTGATTATGTAAATATTTCTGTTTCCATTTGCCTAAAAATTGGATGGGCAAATAGAATCAAATGCTATTTGAATAGGCAAATAGCATTTGAAAATGAAAATACACCATTTGCCCACGCAGAAAGCATTTGCCTAGGTAGAAGCCATTTGCCTAAAAATAACCATTTGCCTGCAACATATACACCTAAATAAAGTTTAATTCGTGCCATTCAGTTTGTCGTCATGTCAGGTAGTAAAACCATAAATAAAACTTTTTCAATATCCTAAAAGGGATCAGGAAGGCTTTTTAGAACTAAATATCCTTAAGATAAGGGTGCGGATTCTGTATTCTTATTGGGATATTAATATATTGACTGTAGTTTTTGTTTATTAATCCCGAATTAATGGCATTTGGTTGTAATGTTAATTTTATGCTCTCTCTATAAATCCATTATGTAACGTCTGTCCTAAAAGTTTTGGTACAATATTTAATGGTTTTTTAATGCTGCGCTTGAGAGTATTTGGGACAATTTACGTCTCGTTCGATATTTAAGACCATTCCTCCTCAATTCAACGATATCGTACTCTTAGAAGATCTGTATTGCTCTAGCCAGTCTCTCGTTGACATTCCAATCTGGTTTTTTGGTCTTCTCACTCAATCTCTCTGACCTCTCTGTAAGTGCAAATGCACGTGGTCTTCCACTCTTTGGGAGATTCAGACATGGTATTCTCTGCTCAAAATTCGCTATTGTTCTATAAATGGCTCTGCGTGAAATGTTTTCATTCTGGAATATCTGACAGATTTCAGCTTTGGGTATCCGCCCAACTAACTTGGAAGATACTTTTTCTTTATTTCTGACTTTATGGCCGACATCTTAAAGTGAAAACTTCAAATAAATAAATCAACGCACAATGTTAATTGTAAATAAAACAAGAAGTTTTTTGAGAATTCTCTTAATATTTCTTATTATGATAGAAGGAACTATGACAATTATGTGCAGAAACAAAATATTAGCCAAATGCTTGCAGCGGCTTCGATGGTATATCTCTAATCGCAACGACATGAGATTACATGGCTTTTGAATTTCTGGAGTTAAAAAACTATTGTTTCGGCAATGGTAGGCCAATGGTACCATCCTGTTGAAACCACATATCGTCCAGATCCATATTCTGAATTTTTGGCCACACACGCAAAATATCTAATTACCATCCACCACCATATCTAGAGCACTGGATTCTACGTAAAACTATCTACTAATATTAGTTTTTACTTTTGTTGTGAATTACTAGACAACTGAATTACGAGGGGGTCCGAAAATAAAAAAAGAATAATAATAATTTCGCCCAGTATATAAAAAACTAAGAGGGCCATAAAAAACTGTTATTGTCATCTTTTGTTTCATTAAAAGGTAGCAAAAACCGCAAATTTCTAATAGTAACCAATATACCCTGCAACTGCAACGAAGTGCGGACAACCTGTACCTGGAGTTTTATTTATATGAAAAAAAAAACTTAAAAATAAAAGGCTTGTAAATTAATCCAAATTTTCAATAAAATAAGTAAATTCAAACAACCATTTTTTTATTTAAAATTTTATTAGTTACAGGGGTGAAGTTATTTCATGTATAAATAGAGCTTAATTCCTGCCATACAATTTGTTATGTGAGGTAGTTAAAACAATGAATACAACTTTTTCAATATCCTAAAAGGGACAGGAAGCCTTTTAGAACTAAATATCCTAAAGATAAGGGTGGCGGTTTCTGTACACCTTTTGGGATATTAATGATCTTCCTGTATTTCTTGTTTATTGAGCCCAAATTAATGGTATTCGGTTGTAATGTTTATTTTCTGACTCTGTATAGGATCTTTTATGTATATCTATATCACAGTTAATTTACATTGAAGCAAATATTGCTTTTGTTTTGTTTGGTTGCTTTTAAGCTAAATTTGTTGTTGGTTCATCCTTCTAAATAAATGAGGCCTGTCTTTTGAAAAGTCCTAAAAGGTCTTTAAACAGGCTGTTACAAATGCAAGGGGCACTATTAGGAATTTGGGATTGGTAAGAGATACGGGAGATTTCTTTCTCTAATACATATATTTACGTCAGTAGGAAATTATTTTTATTTATTTTCTTAGATACAGGATTAATAAAAGTGGTCAAAATTTGCGCAATTTTATGGTAACAATATTAAGATTTTATAATTTAAAAAATTTGCAGCCTTTCCGAAACTGTCCGAAAAAAAAAAACGAAATTTAACCAAAGAGTTTTTATTTTTTCTCAGTTTATTTGAAATAATAGTTTAAAACAAACTACACATAAGCATTGCTACTTTTTCTGCTCCATAAAATGTTGTCAATAAATTTAAGGATCGACGTTTCCTTTTTTGAGCCACTATCATCAACTTTGTTTTTTAAATAGGCGATATATTTGGTTTAAAACTTAAAAACTAATTTTTTAATTCTAAATTCGCAGAAGAAGTACAATTTTTAAATGAGTGGTGTTGTGTTTTTTTTTTTTTTTTTTGATATGAGCATAGCTTTACTTAGGTTTTAGTAAAGCACCTAAAGATTTTTTTCTAATTGTAAAATTCTTAAAGATATTGCAATATTGACTCCCGCGCGCCTTTTAAAGGGTAAAATTCCTCATCTTACTTTTTCCTGACTCTTTATTATACGACAATATACCTTAAAAAGTGAAATTTATGGTACCTACAGAAGTCAAAGTTGTACAGTGCATCCCCCGAACCAGGGGGAGCCTGTACCGGCTTAACTAAAACTTTACCTTTTTACTTAACTGAACTACTCACTCACATAGTTCTTTTTGTTCTAATATTTTGAACTTCTTTTCATAACCTTTCTTGGGTAACTTTGTGTATATATACAAAGTTAAACTTGGTTATTGTATATATACACACGTACTTTTGACACTTCCCAAGAAAGGATCTAAATCTCTTCCATCCAACTATAGACCCATTTCACTCCTCTCAATGCTTTGTAAAGTAATGGAGAAATCCATTAACTCGCAAATTCTTAGGTACTTAGAAAAACATAAAATTTTACATGACAGGCAATACGGATTTCGTCACAAGAGATCTACAGCAGATCTTCTTTCCTTCGTTTCACACAACTGAAACAAGTCTCTTGAGTTTTTAGGTGAGTCCCAGATCGTTGCTCTTGATATATCTAAAGCTTTCGACCAAGTCTGGCATGACGCACTTCTTAATAAACTTCCCTCCTACAGTCTTCCAACTAAACTCTGCTCTTGGCTCTCCAGTTATCTTTCTAATCGACGTATATCAGTCATTGTTGATGGCCACTCTTCAAGCTTTCACGAAATTAATGCTGGAGTGCCTCAGGGTTCAGTACTAGCACCAACTTTGTTTCTTCTTCACATCAACGACCTTCTTTCTTCCACAACCAATCCCATTCATAGTACCCTTCACTCCACTTTTCAGGTTCCCAAACCAATCTCTCAACCCGACTTGGAAAGCAAACGCAGGGCGATGCAGATATCTCTTTCACAGGATCTCAATTTGATATTGGACTGGGGCGCCAAAAATCCTCGTTCAATTCCTTAATGCAACCAAACCACAATCGTGTTCCTTGTCGCGGAAAAATCATCAAACACTCATCCTTTGCTTATGAAGTGGCCAGTGTTTTGCAGAGCGGGGACACATTTAACCCTGTGGGCACTCACATTTGAGAATAACCTTAACTGGCATAAAAACACATTGTATCTGCCTTCAAAAAAGCTTGGATTTTTTTCCGAGCCAAAATGTATTTTTGTCCTTCCAATTTATACACTTTGTATGTGTCCCAAATTCGGACCCCTCTCTGGAATATTGTTCTCATGTCTGGGGAATGGCATCCCCTACAACCCTCAGCATTCTTGATGCCATTCAAAGAAGGGCTGTTCGTCTTATTAATGATCCTTTACTTACTCAGAGACTTTCTTCTCTTGCCCATCGTCGAGCTGTGGGAGATCTATCGCTCTTTCTATAGATACTTTTACGGCTTCTGCTCCGACGAATTGTCCAGTATAGTCCCTCCTCTTGCATTTCCCAACAGAGAAACTCTGTGGTGCCGCGCGTACGCATCCCCATACATTTCAATTGGGCAGGCCCCGAACTTCCCATTTCGTTCGTTCTTTTATCCCTAGAGTTTCTAGACTGTGGAACCTGCTGCCAGCGGAGGTCTTTTCCTTCCCCCAAATCTTCAAGTTTTTAAGTCCCGTGTTAACAAACTTCCCCTTACCCTGCTTAAGACACCCACGGTACGTTAGTATTTGGGCTTTCAGCCTTTTGTGGATTATCCAAAGATAAAAAAAAACATTTATTTTATGACCTAGAAGCTTTTATTGTTTCTTGGAGAAAAACCTTGTGTGTTTGCAAACGTATTTGTTCTAATTTCTTGGTTGTGTTTTTCTGTAATGCAGACATAATTAAATAATTATTAACTGCAACAAACGCAAGCAAGATATGACAAACAAATGTCATAGTGCCCCAAAAAGATTTAAAAAGTGTCCGTAATAATTTGCTTTTCCTTGGCAGCGTATTGACATTCTATACCATTATACAGATGAGTGCTATTCTATAACGTAGTATAATATGTATATTTAAAACGCGCATATGGTTTCTCCAAATCATACCGCGATACAGAAAAGCGTCAATCTATAACATAGTAGGATTTGAACTCACAATCCGCTGCTATTTCTACTCCAAATTATACCGCGGTTCAGGATTTTTACAATAGTAGTAAATAGTTCTGTTGTGTTGATATAACAACATTGTTGAATTTTAATTTGCGATGAAAACAAACTTAGATGTCTTAAAAGATATTATTTATAAGGAGGATATAATTAAAAGGTATAATTATGTTAGTTGTAACGACTACAGTGTTATTATAAGAAGCAAAAATCGCCATAGCGATATTAAAACAAAAAGTGAGTGGTGTGACGACTGGATCCGCAATTTTAGTATTGGCACCACAACAAACTAGATAGTTAGATATACTTACCCATCACTAAAAAATGAAATACAAAAAGTGTTTAAGTGTCATCAAATTGAATTCCACAAAGAATTTAAAAAATGTGCCACTCAAATAAGAAATTAAGAATGCAGTGCCAAAATCGTATTTCTATTCAAGAAAGTAAATCCAAATAGTATAAAAAATTACCCGCATTTAAAAGGCGGATACAACATCGTCATTACGGTAAAAGATAATAATTAACTAATTAATTAATTAAGTATAATAATCCTCATCTGTTAACGATCTAAGTAGTGTTACTGATACTGCACTAAACCGCCTCTCTCAAAATTTTGCAAAAGTTGTCGAAATTCTAAAGGGAATTGATTCCATAGAAACAGCTAATGCTATAAATAAAGTAAACATCGCTATAAATAAATTAAAAACAACTGGCGATGTTTTGAATTTTTTACATTAAATCAAAAAGTTAAACGTGGTAGAATTATAGGCGTACAACCAACATCAACTAGTTGCAGAAAACAAAGAACAGAGCTAACTGCAGGTACAAAAGCATTCAGGCTGGTAGGCCAACAAAATTCGAAGACAGTTTCTACTCACTGCAGAGCTTTTTGCAATTAAATCGGCACTAACCTCTCTGAAGAATGATAAAGAAAAAAACTTTCTGATTGTAACTGACTCCAAAACGTCGCTCGATAGCTTAAAAGAACCCTATCTCTGGACCCACTACTAAGTTGCATACATGATCTTATCACGGAACTTAACTATAAGCACAATGTAGTTGCATTTATGTTCGTACCAAGCCATGTGGGAATACAAGGAAATGAAACTGTAGACCTACTGGCCAAAGAAGCATCCAACCTGGCGGATAGCCATGATTACTTCTATAGACGCGCAGACTTACACCCAATAATTAAAAGCATCACTCTGGAAAGAGTCCAAAGAGAGTGGGAATCCATCCCCAATACCAACAAATTAAGATCTATACAAAATAACTTCTTCCTTCCACACCCAACATCACTCTCCAGAAGAGATTCAATCGTTTATAATAGACTTAGAATAGGTCACTGCCAACTGACTCATTCATACCTCCTGAATAATACAGATCCACCTTTGTGCGATACATGCTCCACCTCATTGACAGTTAAACACCTTTTGATCGAATGCCCTAATTACGCACAACACAGAGTCTCTAACAACCTACAAACTGCCAATCTGAAAGACTGCCTACATGAGAACATAAACAACATTCAAAACATTATAAATTACACGAAAGACATCGGTATCTATACCAAAATATAATGGTAATCAAGACATAATACAATATCATACATTACATGCTAAGTGGTGCTAAATGGCCCTAGTCGCCGATGCACCTTTCACCCAAAATATCTATCTATCACTATGTTAAAGATTGATGCTTATCTGTATCGCAGTATGATTTGGAGAAACCATATGCGCGTTTTAAACATGAATATTATACTACGCTATAGAATGGCACTCATCTGTATACTGGTATAGAATGTAAATATGCTCCCTGGCACTTCATTATAGGACAATACACCTTAAAAAGTAAAATTTATGGTACAGAAGTCAAAGTTGTACATAAATTTTTAGTAAAGTAAAACTTTCGCTACAAACACATTTATTTGAAGAACTCATAAAAACATTTTACAGAGAATCATTAATAATTCGGAAAGGCTAAAGGCGGCCTATGTAATTTATCTTCTTGTTATTTAATTTTCGTAAATATTTGTCCGTGGTTTGTTAAATCCATTTAAAAAGAACTGTATTAATAACATTTTAACAGATATGTTGGTTATTTATTCATTTTCAGTGAATACATCAAGTTGTTTATTAAGTAATACTTAAAGAATTTCTAACTTCCATTGTCTTTATTTTTTATTACACAACGTTTCGGGCAGTCCTATCTCTGTCCGTTTACAAGTGTAAACTAAAAACATTCCTATTGCTTCTTATCAAGATAAATTAAATAAAAATAAAAAATTAAAATTAACTATTATTTAGGTTTAGAATTTTAAAATTTTAGCTTTTTTAGGAGATTCTGAAAATTTTGACATTAAATGTTAAATATGTTTGTTTTGTAATTCAAATTGAAGAAATCTAAAATAAAAACATTCAGATCTCGGTTTTCTTTAAAAATAATCGCGATGGGAAGAAAAAATCGTTTCCGTAAAATTGGCGAATGTCGCTTACGATGTTTTGTAAAAACGCATCGATATATCCTATTCTGAAATAATAAATTTAATAATCTTATGGATACTGGGTCGATTTATCGGGGATTTTATTTTTATTAAATTTTGCGTATATCCTCACTCTAACTGATCCAGAGGCCGACTGCTCGTCAGCGACTGCTATCAATTTCTGATAGTAATCGTGATAGCAAAGCGACATCGTACTACTTTCGCCATCTGTTGGTCGCGGTAGGTACTAAAAATTTTTAGGGTACGCTGAAATCTCACTTGTGGGGTGCTTCAAGAAAATTAAAAAAGGACAATGTTAAAGAAAGATTACTTTATAACTAAAAAGAAATAAGTTCAGTATTTTTTTTTCCGAAACGACTGATTTACGGAAATATGGTATAAAGGGCTTTTTTGCTTAGAATTAGGCAAGCAGCTAAGAACATTATTTTCTTAACACCCTGTATAATAAATTAACAAAATTTAACTGGCAAATTAAAATACATGACAATTTTGAATAAACTCCCAAAATGAGACGTATAGTTTGTTAAAAATAATTAATGTCTTGGAGAAGATAAACCTGCAGCTATTAATATTTTGTGCATTAATCTTAGCTCACCTTCCGCATTTTAAACTTCATCATTAGAAGCCCGGAAAAAGGAAGGATCAAAAATTTAAAAAATATTTCGTGTATATGCTTTAGCGCGCATTTATTATTATTATAATCAATTTAATTTAAAAAATTTAAATATGATTAATAATAATATACTATTTTTAGCATAAATTAACCATACCCCACTTAAGCCCTTGCTAATTTTTTTTGTCCAAATAATAAAAAACAAACAAAAATTACATTAATAACTCGATTGATGAGATAAGGTCACGACATTCGCCATATTGGCTAGCGCGGCTGTGACGTCAAGTCGGGCCATTTTCGGCCATGTTTGATTTTAGGCAGATCAGTGGCGTAGAATTAAGGAGAAAACAAAAAGAACTGTATGTTGTAAACAAAATTTATTGGATTATTTTAATAGGCATAACCTAAAACAAAAACATAAATGTGGTTTAAATATTGAAAATTAAAAATTATCAAAGCGACGACAGGACGATGAGGTACCTGGCAGAGCAAAACATTTCCATGGTTCCGTAAGTCAAAAACCATTTTAAAAACTTTGTATACAGGGTGTCCGCTAATGAATGGTACACAGAAAAACCACAGATTCCTTATGCCAAAATATTAAGATTTAACCAAACATACCTAATATCCAAAAGTTTATAATAAGGAAGATACGGGGGTGTCATAGTAAAAGAAAAAGTAAATTTATTTCGATAATTGTTCCCCCTTTTTAAATATCTTAATAAAACGGTATCTAGGGGTTTTTAAACATTAGCTTTTCAGATCGAATATTAATTTTGTGTGTAGACTAGAGGGCGATGGGTACACTATTTAAAATTCTCTAAAACTACCCAATTTTTTGTTACTACTCTGTATGTATGTAAACTAGTAAGCTTCTCTATGCTTTCTGCACAAAAAAGGTATACTTAGTAAGAATCGGTCTTGACAACCGTTTTTAAGGTATTCACGTTTTAGTTGTTCAGTGCACCCGAAAGTATGTATGTACCTTCAATAACATCGTATTAGCTATAATTACAACTGCGCAGATATAAATAGCTGATATCTAAAAACTCCTGGATACCGAGTTTTATTAAAATGTTTAAAACATATCAAAAATTATCGAAATGCATGAATAAAAATATTTATATCTCTTTAACACCCCGTATCTTCCTTATCATTAACTTTTGGATATAGGTATGTTTGTTTAAATCCTAAATGGGTATTTTCGCATAAGAAATCTGTGGTTTTTCTGTGTACCATTAATTAGCGGACACTCATCTGTATCATATGTATATAAAAACACGAATGACTGAAAACTATTCGACTAAACACTATCAAAATCTCTAAAATAAAACGAGGCCGAACCAATAATATGTAGAAGTCTCTAAACTAACCAAAAACATTAACAACTGGAAATCCTTGCAAAATATACAACCAAAATGAAAATGGCAAGTTTCCCCGAGTTTTACCAAACAAAGCTTCGACAAGGCACGACTCTGTCATCCGGCTAGTAATGCTACCAACTTTGAACAGAACTGCCAACCCGAAATCGTAATTCTCACCCTCACGTCCCTGACAAAGGCTATCACCGGTCTTGCTTACATGTCCCACAAGCCCCTTCTCAGAAGTCAGATGAAAATTGTGTTTTTTAGAGCCGGTTGCAGTAAAGTTTCAACTGCTTCTGATAAATTATCTACCATCTTCTAACCCCAGTCTTTTGGTTGAACTTGAAATGAAATGAAAATGTTTTATTAGCAACAAGTGCTATAAATAAATACAAAAAAATAAATAACAATTCTAAACTACTTATAATACTTAACAATCAATAATTTTCTTTAATAAACTCTATACTTAATCTACGAAATTCGTTTACATTTAAAGCAGACCTGATATATAAAGGCAATTTATTATATTCAACTAAACCACTATAAAACAATGAATTTTGTGTGCCACTTTTCTTGGCTATAGGAACATAAATATTTGTGGCTGTTCTAGTGTTATATTGATGAATTTCATTGACAAATTTTATTTTTTTACACATATAATCAGGTAACTTCCTATGAACTATTTTAAAAATAAACAACATATTTAACATAACTAATCTTTGGTTTACTGACATAAACTGTAATGTAGACAGCATTTGGGAAATTCTGGTATATCTGTCAACTCTTAATATTATACGCATTGCTCTATTTTGTAGAATTTGCAACCTATCTTTTTCAGTCTGATTAATAAATGACACAACAGTAGGGCAGTACTCAAAATGCGGACTTATAATTGTTTTATATATAGTAATACGAGACCTTAATGACAAAGATTGACAAATTCTTCTGAAAAACCCTATTTTTTTGTTAACTTTTTTAATCATAAAATTAGCATGACTCTTAAAATTTAACCTACTGTCAATCACTACTCCTAAATATTTACATTCATGAACATATTGCAGTTCTTGATTGAATAATTTTAATTTGGCTACACCATCATTAGTTTTGTTATTTAAAATCATAACATTTGTTTTTTAACATTTACAAATAACTTATTCTTTAATAACCAATCTTCAACTTTTTTAATTCTCTGGACATTTTGTCAATTGCACTGTCAACATTTATATCACTTACAGAAATACATGTATCATCCGCAAACAAATTTAACATTGTAGTCTCATCAAAACAGTTGTCAATGTCATTAATATAAATGAGAAACAAAATTGGTCCCAATATTGTTCCCTGAGGAACCCCATGACAGACACTTCTCTTCTTAGAAACCACACCATCAACTCTTGTTTGCTGATATCTTCCCAAGAGATAATCTTCAAACCATTTGTATGCATTGCTACTAATTCCACATTTGACCAGTTTTGTCAATAAAATTTTTCGTTACTTAATTGGGCTAAGAGTACATTATTAGATTGCCTAATTTAAGATGTTAAATTAGCCTTTGTTTTAAGGCAAAATACCTTCAAACTAGCTCAATGTCAGTCGGGGCACGTAGGTCGTGGATTAAATAACCTAAAGATTCCTTTAACTCTTGTGTCAGTGTCAGAAATTACAGAGTTGACAATTTTATTAATAAGTTAATAATTTGAAAGCCCTTCTATTATAGTTTACCACTAAAAGGTATTTATATATGGGCGCCACCTGAAGTTATGAATAGTGTTGGTAAACTACTGAAGGGTAATTCCTCCAGGTAAACTAAAACAAAACAAACAGGTTCCAACACAAAATAAAAGAGACTCACGTATAAAAAGTGTGTGTTCTTTATTTAAGAATCTTGGTTTTGAAGAATGAGTACTAATCATTAAAAAGAAACAAAAGAGGGTTCTAGCGCTTAACGTTTGCAAACATTTTACACCGCTTTACAAATATAACTAATTTAAGTCAAAAAATTAAGTATGTAAGCTAATTTACTAGTTGATTTTGTTCACGATGCAATATGTTGATTTGGTGTTTTAATATTAAATGACGTACTTTAAAGACTTCATATATGCGTATCAACTTATCTGATATCCTCTGTAAAAGGGTCCACTGGGTGTCGGTGTGGGATTCTGCACTGGTTGTAGGCTGGGGCCTACACTTGGGATTCAGACAAGTGGTATTTGCTGGTCATAGATCACAAAGGGGGCAGCTCGCAAGGTAGGTTGTGGTATGCCCCACAACAAACAGGCAACTTAATATCTTGCTTCCTTAAGCGTAAGGTACTGAATTGAAAGTACAAGATAGAATTTGCAAGAACACAAGGTGAAACAAAGATGAAGGTTGGAAAGTAGAACCGATGATGAATGGTTGAAAGTGGAAGGTAGAAACCGGGCTTTTCTAAAACAAAATCAAATAATTATAATTAATTCCGAGACAACGTGTTTTTGAGGTTAAGTTTCGACATTCCAAGAAAAAAGGTGAATTATGCAAAATCTTGTTGCACCGGTTAGGCAGAAAGTGACATTTGAAGTTCCCAAAATTTCCGGCCAAAATCTGTCAGCCACTTTGTCAGGCGAGATTTTTGCGATTTGACTCTGTGACGTATTCGAATTCTGACGATTACCACAGGCCAAAAGTTTTAGAGATACGTGTGAAATGTCGCTGCTCTCATCAAAATCATGGGCTCGAGGAAGGTTCATAAACCACAAAACTATTAACCGGTCACAAAATCTCATTTGTAAAAATGTAACACTAAAAGCTAGCAAAGCCTCCAGCAAGTATATGCTCGAACAACAAAATCAAGTATCGAGTACCTCTAATGAAACGTTTGTCGGCTCACACGGTTCTAGGCCACCTTTAGCTTGGCTTGCGTTAACTAGGTCACTGCGCACTAGACGGCGCTAGGGGTACCAAATAAAACAAAATAATACGCTAGGAAAGCTGTTGTAAATAAATTCGCAACCTGATCAGCCCTCTTTAAATCGAGAAAAACTGATACCACACTATGATCCTTGTCCACAAGTTCTTTCCACTTCGATATAATAATTGCTAATATAACCGATTAAGATGTTGATGAGCAGCAGCTGAGGTTGGAGCAGACAAGCAAATTGTACTTGATTGTTTCTTTCAATCAACGGTTATATGTTATATCGAGTATTTTTAACGAAGCATGCATATCGATTTATATTTATATAAGCACGTAATGGTGAACTTATACATATTATGACGATTACATTTCTTTCAACTTTTTGAATTTTACATCTCAAAAACGGTGTCTCTTGGAAAAAACAGTTAATACATTTTTGTAGATAATTACCTGGTCTACAATTTTTGGTGAAAAAAATTTTATAATAAGACTTACCATTTCGCTGAAAATTGCGAAAAGCCCGTGTTTGTGACTTTGGATCCTGAGTAAATTTTTTTTCTGGATCTAATTTGTAGGGACTTTTCAGGTTTTATTTATAATGGTGTTTTGAACAATCCTACCAACTTACAGTCCTCGGATGTCTAAATTTACCGGACTATAAAAATAATTAATGTTTCGGAGAAGATAAATCTGCAGCTATTAATATTTTGTGCATTAATCATAGCTCACCTTCCGCATTTTAAACTTCATCATTAGAAGCCCGGAAAAGGGAGGATCAAATATTTAAAAATATTTCGTGTATACGCTTATGCTCGCATTTATCATCATTAATTACAGAAAAACGGCCATTATTTCTAGATAAACAACCTAATTTTCTTTTGCAAATATCGTTAATGAGTTTCTTAAGGAAAACACATGATCGATGAGGTAATAACCCTTTTAATATTGTATTTTATTTCGTAATAAATTTTAGGTAATAAGGGTAGTAAATGTACTGCTTTTAAAAAGTAAGTAAAATAATTAATTTAATACTGTAAACATTAAACAAATACTATACAGGGTGGTGCGTCGCTGAGCGGAACATAGGAAATCCATGTAAATTTTAAGGTGGTTGAGCATTGGCTTTCCTGAACATTTTACAAAAAAAAAACTAAAAGAAAACTTTTCGAAGATACCAATATGGCAAACCCTAGTGTCAATATTAAAAAAATAATAATAATATGGGAATCTTAAATAATTCCCTTTCTTCGCTAAATACCAAGAAATCGTCTGGGCTGGATGGAATACCAGCAATCGTTTTAAAAAAATGTGCTTCAGAACTTGCACCAATCTTAACTCGGCTCTTTCGAATTTCTTACGTCACAGGTATCTTTCCGGAGAGCTGGAAAGCTGCACGTGTTCAACCTATTCCCAAGAAAGGATCTAAATCTCTTCCATCTAACTATAGACCAATTTCAATTCTCTCAGTTCTTTGTAAAGTAATGGAAAAATTAATTAATTCACAAATTCTTAAGTACTTAGAAAAACACAAAATTTTGCATGACAGGCAGTATGGATTTCGCCACAAAAGATCTACAGCAGATCTTCTTTCCTTCGTATCACACTGCTGGAATAAGTCTCTTGAGTTTCTAGGTGAGTCCCAGATCGTTGCTCTTGATATATCCAAAGCTTTTGACCAGGTCTGGCATGCCGCACTTCTTAATAAACTTCCCTCCTATGGTCTTTCAACTAAACTCTGTACTTGGCTCTCTAGTTATCTATCTGATCGACGTATATCAGTTATTGTGGACGGCCATTCTTCAAGCTTTCACCAAGTAAATGCTGGAGTCCCTCAGGGCTCAGTTCTGGCACCAACATTGTTTCTTCTTCACATCAACGACCTTCTCTCGTCCACAACTAATTCCATTCATAGTTTCGCCGACGATAGTACCCTTCACTCCAGTTTTCAGGTTCCTAAACCCATCACTAAACCTGACTTGGAAAACAAACGCAGAGCGATGCAGATATCTCTTTCGCAGGATCTTAATTTAATATTGGATTGGGGCGCCAAAAATCTCGTCCATTTTAATGCATCCAAAACACAATCATGTTCCTTGTCGCGAAAAGAGTCATCAAATACTCATCCTCTACTTATGAGCGGCCAAGTTTTACAGAGCAAAGACACCTTCAATCTTGTGGGCGTCACATTTGAAAGTAACCTTAACTGGCATAAACACATTGTATCTATAGCCACGGCAGCTTCAAAAAGCTTGGATTTCTCTTTCGAGCCAAAAAGTATTTTTCCGCTTCTAATTTATACACTTTATATGTGTCCCAAATCCGACCTCCCTTGGAATATTGTTCTCATATCTGGGGCATGGCGTCCCCCACAACCCTAAGCATTCTTGATTCTATTCAAAGAAGAGCTATTCGTCTCATTAATGATCCTTCACTTACAGAAAGGCTTCCCTCTCTTGCCCATCGTCGGGCTGTGGGGGATTTATCGCTTTTTTATAGGTACTTCCATGGCTTCTGCTCTGAAGAATTGTCCAGTATAGTTCCTCCACTCACGGTTCCCAACAGACAGACTCGTGGTTCCGCGCGTATGCATCCTTATACGGTCCAACTGGACAGGCCCCGAACTTCCCACTTTGTTCGTTCTTTTATCCCTATAGAGTTTCTAGATTGTGGAACCTGCTGCCCGCGAAGGTCTTTCCTTCCCCCGAATCTTCAAGTGTGTAAGTCCTGTGTCAACAAACTCCTCTTACCTCGCTTAAGACACCCAGCTTTTAGCCTTTGTGTTCAAGGTCAAATATAAAAAAACAGTTTTTTGCGAATATCTCTGTTTTCTGTTACTTTAAATTGCATTTATATTTAGTATAAAAGTTGTTGAGCACAAAAATTATTATCGAAAAATATTTAACTTTGCCACTAAATCCCCAATACCTTTTTTAAATTTTGATAATAGATTTTGTCGATTTTGATTTAAAAAAAGAACATTATATGTTTTGCTTATCAATAATATGGATTTTGTCTATTATGCTTTTTTATGATAAAAGATAAAACAATTTTTAAGATATATTTTACTTATTATACATTTATTTGGACTATAAGCTTTGGATCATCAACATTACGCGGTTTACGAGAAGCAAAAAGGTCCACTTAAAATTTTAAGGGCGGTTTTGATTGCCTGTCGAATCCAAAATGCAATTTGAAAACGTCATACTTTTTATTGTTAACTGGAGCATTATCCTTAACAATAACTGAAAAATTAATGGCGAAACATTTTTTTTTGCCTTTCAACCCTTTCTAAAAACATGAATCATCTCACACAAATTTGTTAGGTCAAGGTTGGAGTAAAATGCCATTACGGAATGGATTAAGGTTGATCTATTGTATCAGTAGGTTTCTTCGGTCCATACAGACTTTTTGCCTTGAGAACTATCAACAAATATAAAAAAATTGATCAGCAATTTACGCCGCCAACAAGCGACAGTTTTTCTCACGTTGTCCTTAATGCAAGCTTGTGATTTGTCGCGGCGGACTTTATCTGTTGTGCTTCCAAGCTAAAATATTGTTGTCTAAAATGTATAAGACTGAGAACTGTTTTGCTTTTAAGCCCGTCGTTTATTCTATGCAATAAGTACGTTTCCATCTCGACATTTATTGCATAATATTTATGTCAGATAGAAATTCTGATAATGTAAACAATAAAAAGGTATATCAGACATAAATTTTTAATTGTTTACATTAGCTAGAATTTCTATCTGACATAAATATCATGCAATATACATATGTCAGATGTAAATGTTTCTTTATACTTGACTTAGGGGAAAATGGAGAGGCTTCATAGAGTTTTTATATTTTGCTTTGTGGAATGCCGTGTTTTAAGTATATCTCTTTTAATTTATGACACACTAGTAACTTAACTATTTTATATTGTAGTAGAATCCTAATATTATTGAAAATTTACATGCGCAAGTTTCCATAAGACTTATACAAAAAAGCAAAATGTATGAATGTACCCCATTAGTGGGGTACATTCATACAAGCGAAGGGGCACATTAAACATCACTATTAATCCGTCATAATTATTGTTTATTATTGTTTTACACCATACTTTATAAAAAAAGCACAAATACATTTTTTAACTTACAAAACAAATAGTAAAATTCAAAATTAAAAACAGGTTTAATCCAAATCTGTTAATGCCTATTTTAACATCGCAATAGTTTCGTGATATGAACATAAGTAACGAATAGTGTACAGAGTGTCATTAAACGGTCTTTACGTTACATGTATGGTTATCTTCCAAAGATACTTATTAACATTCTTTGTTTCAGTCAGTTATATTTATTAAAAGTAACAATCTCAAATAGTAAAAAAATATTGCTTACACATTATTAATTATATCAAATAAAAACTCTAGTTAACACAATGATACCTTAACTTACAAAACCTAAAATTAAAATGCCTATGTTATTAACAGATTATGACCTAAGATCTCTGGTAATATCATCACCATGTCTGATAAATTAACTGATCCTTGACATCCAAAGACACAAAATTCATAAAGCACCCTGTTTTTTCCCGTAAAAATGAAACTAAAACTACTTTATATAATACTGACAACTATAATCGTCGGTGTAACAAAAAATAGTAGATAAAAAAATATTCATAAAGGGCCAGGGGTACAATTTTATACAGTATGAATGTGCCCCATATACTTGTGTATGAATCTACCCCATCACATGCTATTTAATGAAAAAATCTGAAATAGAAAAACCGTATTTATCTATATTAATTTACACATTTAATTAGTGCCTTTGTATTATTATAATTAGGATTAAATAGCAATGATTATTCAAAAAAATAGTAACTTGCCATAAAATATGTCCAAAGTTACGTTATCAAATTACTTACGCGAGGCAAAACACGTTCCGTGTTGTGTACTCGATTTTACCGCACCGAAAATTCTGAAACTTCACTAGTCTGTAAACACACATTAAAACTGTGCACACCCAGTTACGTTACTATTTTACTTTGTGTCATACCTCAGATAAACGTAATGTATGTAGGTGCCCCTTGTATGAAACCACCCCACTTTCCCCTATTTTATAGCAGCTTTTTTTGATATTATAGCTAAATATTTAGAATGCACTTAATTTTATAGATTTTTTTATGACTTTTAAGTACTTAACTAACACTGTGACTTGCTGTTTAAAACAGTATCATGCAAAAACAAAACAAAAAAATCCTGCTACATCGAGTTGAACAAAAGTTCTTTGTTAAAAGCGTAGAGTATTAAAATTTTCCTTATTTATTATTAAAAATATAAAAGATATTTAAAACCATATTAAGTGATGGTTCTGAACAAAGCACATCCGCTTTTATTCATACATTTATTATGCGCTTTCAAAGAAGGCTATTTAAATTTAATATTTTAACAGCCCAAGGCATTTTAAAACTTAAATGAAAATATAATAGCAATAAAAAGAAAAATAATTAAAATTAATGGTAGGAATAACAGATGTGCATTTTTCCGTTGGGATATACAGGGTGTGACAGAATTGTAATCTTGTAACCTGAATCGTATGTACAGGGTGGGCCAAATTTGGCGCTTTTTTAGGAAACTCATGTTTCTGTATGTTTTACACAAAAACTGACCCCAATTTGCGGGGCTCAAATTTTAAGCCACACTTACTGATGAAAACCGCAATTCGCTATCTTGCGTCGTTTACTTGCTACAGCGTGTTCCTTAATTTTTGTGTTTTCTTCATAACTTTTTTATTTTTAAAGATATTCTTATTCTGTAAAAACTTTTTTGCAGCAACTTTTATGCAGATTGCCGATATGCTTTTTATATTTTGTAAGGTTACGCATTTTTCATTTATTTTCTTAATTTTGAATAAAACACTCTGTATATTTTTCTGTAGGTATTAAAATGTTAACAAAATTACCAGTTTAAAAACGTATCTAACCTTATATTTCTTTTAAACCGTTGCTGTAAATGAGGCTAAAGAATAATCCAATTTTGAGGGTAAGCTAATTTATTCTGTTGATATTTTGCCCTAGAAACTTTTAATAAATTTTTTTCCCATTGTTATTTTCCGATAATATTATTTTTTTTTCTTTGGACAATCCACGAAGGCTGCAAGCCTAAATACTAACGTACCGTGGGTGTCTTAAGCTGGGTAAGAGGAAGTTTGTTAATACGGGACTTAAAAACTTAAAGATTTGGGGGGAAGGAAAGACCTTCGCTGGCAGTAGGTTTCACAATCTAGAAACTCTAGGGATAAAAAAACGAACGAAATGGGAAGTTCGGGGCCTGTCCAATTGAACCGTATAGGATGTGATACCGCGCGGCAGCATGAGTTTCTCTGTTAAGAGCTGCAAGAGGAGGGACTATACTGGATAATTAATCGGAGCAGAAGCCGTAAAAGTATCTATAGAAGAGCGATAGATCTCCCACAGCTCGACGATCGGCAAGAGTAGGAAGTCTTTGAGTAAGTAAAGGATCATTAATAAGACGAACAGCCCTTCTTTGAATGGCATCAAAAATGCCGAGGGTTGTAGGGGATGCCATTCCCCAGACATGAGAACAATATTCCAGAGAGGGTCGAATTTGGGACACATATAAAGTGTATAAATTGAAAGGAGAAAAATACTTTTGGCTCGGAAAAGAAATCCAAGCTTTTTTGACACCGCGGTGGCTATAGATACAATGTGTTTATGACTAGTTAAGGTTATTCTCAAATGTGACGCCCACAAGGTTAAATGTGTCCCTCGCTTTGCAAAACCTGGCCACTCATAAGCAAAGGAGTAAGTGTTTGATGATTTTTTCGCGACAAGGAACATGACTGTGTTTTGGATGCATTAAATTGAACGAGATTTTTGCGCGCCCCAATCCAATATCAAATTGAGATCCTGTGAAAGAGATATCTGCATCGCTCTGCGTTTGCTTTCCAAGTCGGTTTGAGAGATTGGTTTATAATGATATATTTTCAATTTTCCAAACGGCGCGCAGCGGACGCGATCAAATACGTCTAAAATTTGTCAAAAATCGATACTTTTACCAGCTGAACGCCCGCTGCGTTGGACTTAGTGACTGCCCATATGATGTATGGTAGATATAGGGCCCTCACTCAACAAAACCGTAGGTCTGTTCAATTACATACAAAGGTCTTTCACTGGCTTTTCGACTATTACCAATAGTATTAGCTAAAAAGTTACTCTTCCCTTCATCCTAACAATTTTACCCCATAGCAATCAAATAAATCTTTTCGCAACAAAAACAAGATCAAATCCTTTGTCTGCTTTTCAGTGACATAAATGCTATCAAGTATACATTGGCAAAATGGCATCTTTATCATCCAAAACCGTGCATTCTTGTGTTATCTCTGTGAGCGTCAAATCCCAAGGGTAATTTTCTTGTTCATCGTGTATAAAGAAAACTTAACCAGAGTGCTATTGGGCCTTAACGGGAAACTTAATGCTTAGATTTGCGGATTTCAATGTATGGAATGAAAATGTTATTGTTAAATCAAGAAGTATATGTTTTTAACACAGGGTGTTTTATATCAAGGGCAAAAATCTTGGAGAAGTTGATTTTATGTTCAAAATAAGGGGTATTTTAATAATACTACTTTTTTGGACTTTTATTGTCTTTGTTTTTAACAGATACACGACTTTTCGAATGGTATCGATATCAAACCGTAAAACTACTCTTTAAAAAAATTACAACATATTCTCAGCTATTTGTAAAGGTACATTGGCCGGTAATTCAATAACAAAACAAGCACTATTAGTCATCCAATCAGAAATGTTTAGATGCCGGCATTGCCGTTAGACTGTCTTCTTTTTACGCATTGCCTGTTTACTTATTTTACTGGCTGATACTGTATACTATGCTTTATACACCGAAGCTTAACCGAGTTTTTATGGTATAGCAACAACTCCCAAATATTTGTGACGTCGATACTAAACTGCTAAATACAGTTTTGTGGTTTTGTATTTTAGCAGCTTTATTAAATTTCCTTTTTTCGAGTAATCTTCTTTATGCATAATTTTGGCCTCCGACCACTGTATGTGGTGATGCTTTGACCATGCATTGACGTTTTTTCTTGTTCCATATGCTTTTTATATGTTTTTGACGTGATAACGTCTTAATATTTGATGGAGCGAGCTGCATGCACAAAAACATGACTCATGCGGCGTTTCATTTAAAGCTTAAAGTGCAAGCGAGAGCGCAAAAAGGCAAGTTTCCCAAACGTTTATTTTACCATATTCCACATTCGGAATAGGCATGAATGTTTGATCTTGTTGAGTATTGTTCAGGTCGATGATTTTTTGTTTTGATTTTATGTTTGCCTATGGTTTCTATTTTTTTATCCTTGGACAAACCACGAAGGCTAAAAGCCTAAATACAAACGTACCGTGGGTGTCTTAAGCGAGGTAAGAGGGAGTTTGTTGACACGGAACTTAAATACTTAAAGATTTGGGGAGATAGAAAAGACCTCCGCGGGCAGCAGGTTCCACAATCTAGAAACTCTAGAGATAAAAGAACGAACAAAGTGGGAAGTTTGGGCCTTGTCCAATTGAACCGTATAGGGATGCATACGTGCGGAACCACGACTTTCTCTGTTAGGAACCGTGAGTGGAGGAACTATACTGGACAATTCTTCAGAGCAAAAGCCGTGGAAGTACCTATAAAAAAGCGATAAATCCCCCACAGCCCGACGATGGGCAAGAGAAGGAAGCCTTTATGTAAGTAAGGGATAATTAATGAGACGAATAGCTCTTTTTTAAATAGAATCAACAATACTTAGGGTTGTGGGGACGCCATGCCCCAGATATAAGAACAATATTCCAAGAGAGGTCGGATTTGGGACACATATAAAGTGTATAAATTAGAAGGGGAAAAATACTTTTGGCTCGAAAGAGAAATTTAAGCTTTTTGAAGCTGCCGTGGCTATAGATACAATGTGTTTATGCCAGTTAAGGTTACTTTCAAATGTGACGCCCACAAGATTAAAGGTGTCTTTGCTCTGCAAAACTTGGCCGCTCATAAGTAGAGGATGAGTATTTGATGACTGTTTTCGCGACAAGAAATATGATTGTGTTTTGGATGCATTAAAATGGACGAGATTTTTGGCACCCCAATCCAATATTAAATTAAGATTCTGCGAAAGAGATATCTGCATCGCTCAGCGTTTGTTTTCCAAATCAGGTTTAGTGATGGGTTTAGGAACCTGAAAACTGGAGTGAAGGGTAATATCATCGACGTAACTATGAATGAAATTAGTTGTGGACAAGACAAGGTTGAATGTTGGTGTCAGAACTGAGCCCTGAAGCACTTTGAGAGCCAAGTACATAGTTTAGTTGAAAGACCATAAGAAGGAAGTTTATTAAGAAGTGCGGTATGCCAGACATAGTTAAAAGCTTAGGATATATCAAGAGCAACGATCTGGGACTCACCTAGAAACTCAAGAGACTTATTCCAGCAGTGTGATACGAAGGAAAGAAGATCTGCTGTGGATCTTTTGTAGCGAAATCTATACTGCCTGTTATGTAAAATTTTGTGTTTTTCTAAATACTTAAGAAAGAGCCAAACTAAGATTGGTGCAAATTCTGGAGCACATTATTTTAAAACGACTGCTGGTATTTCGTCCAGCTCAGACGAATTCTTGGTGTTGAGGGAAGAAAGGATACGCCTAATGTGTTTTACCTTAAAAATAATATCGGGTATTTTATGAGAGACTAGGGCAACCGCTGGAATTGGCAGCAAATTGTTTAGCAAATAAATATGCTTTTCCTTTAGCAGTAGAAATAATTTGATCTTCATCATTATTAATCTTTTTTTTATCTCAGACCACTTTCTCTCTATCTCTTTTATTTAATCAGCATCAAGAGATAAATTTTAATTTAAGTTTAGTCAAAAAGTTGAGCTTAGAGTTCATTTTAAAAGTATTAAAAAATATCAGCACTGTATTAATAGAAAAGCTTCTTATTGCAAAGCTCGCATATACCGACGGGAAAATGTAAAAGAAAAATTTAAAGTTTCGAACAGTTATAGAACAAGTTTTAACGCCTTTAAACCTCAAGATTCAAAGCTTTAATCTCCTAAGAATTTCACTGAAATCTTGGAAACATGCCCAAATGTTGAAAACTCCTAAATTTTCGGCTAATACAAAAGTTTCAAACTTTGCTGGGAACGCTGTTCGGGCTAGTTTTAACAGCTAATCAAAATATAATGGTTATATTGTCGAAGTTTTTGACCAAAAATTTATCTACTGCAGAAATAGATTGATTTAATTCCTAAAATTTTAGGATGCTTTGTACTAATTTTTTTTTCTGTATGGTTTTCCTGGATATAGTACTTTAACTGGGCAAGTTTTTTTGATGTTTGGTACAGGGTGTTTTATTTTCGATGGTTTTACGAGGTCTCTTTTGAAAACCGTACGGAATATTAAAAATCTAATATTAGTTAGTAACATTGCATCGAACTTGATGATTAAAGTTTTTGATTTCTTACAAAAATAATTAAAAAAAAACTTAAAAACAATGTATTCGTAAGTTTTACTCACAAATTGTTCACAAGATGTAACAATAAAATTCCTTTTACACTTTTTAATACTTATTAAATCACTTTTACTTGTATTGTTTGTTTTACAACAACTAACCTTTAACCACTCACGTTTAATTTTTATTCGTAATAAACTGAAATAAAAAGTGACGACCATAAACTCAAAGCTTGGTTTAAAAAACATCGGTGCTATTCGATCCACGTATGATTTTATTTGCTGGGCATGTTTCAGACCGTATGAGACACGGTCGTGCTACGGTGCGGGTCTTGTGGGACATTGGTGCGGTTATGTGTGGCCAGACTTTTACCAATACTGCACTTAAAATTTGGATAAAAAGGAATGTAAAATTGTAGAAAAATCTGTTTTATTTAAACATAGGTACATAAAACAAAAGACTTGTAAGTATTTTGTATTTTTGGTTCATTGCATACTGCACCTAGTTGTGAAAAAAAATAACTTTTGCTGAAGTTTTATATATATTTTGCTGTGTTTATTATTTTAATTGATTTATGATATATATGATGATATGATATGATATGATGATATATTTTAATTTGATCTTCCTTGTCAAACATCTAAAAAGCAATTTGGGAACGTGGTAAAAGTAACTATGGAATTCACACAATTCAGTACATCGGTATGTTTATTAAAGAAAATACATATATCTGCAATTCAAATTATGTAGTTAAATAAATACTGTTTTACACCATATTACCTTGTTAGTGTAGAGTTGCTAGTCATTTGGAACCAGATCTCACTATTTTGAAAACAGAATTAGAGAAGCAATTCAAGGTATCCCATTGCGAGATACGAATGGCTATAGAGTTTACTGAAAAGCTCAACTATGCGAGGAAGTTGGTGGAGAAACCTTTGAATAGTTTTTTTTGTTGATAACTTTTTTTTTTATTTATATTAGGTTAACAATTTTATTCCGTATTCGTTTCCTAATAAATTTAATATAAGGCATTGATTTTCTTGTATACATCTTAATGCATTTTTAAAAAAGTGATAATATCAATTCACCAGAATATTTTCATAATAATTCTTTCAGTTCTTGAAAATTCCTCGTATATTACATAAATTCTACAAAGCAATTTTGTTCACAAACAGAATTTTTATTTATTAGAAAAAATAAGTTAATTACAGGAATGCTATTTCATAAAGGCATAATTCTTTGGTCTTCGACCCTGTACATTTGAGGCCTACGCGTCAGAGTGTCTTGCAGATCAACATGCTTAGACTCTTTTCTAAACCAACAATCTCTTACTTATTGCTTAATTATCTTCCGCCTAAGGTTAGCTTTGTTCTTAATTTTTCTTTTCCCATTAGGTGTGAGACACCGGTATATACGTCTTTCAAAATAACATATGTGGTGTCCCCGGGGTTTGAGCACAAGCAGGGGAGTTTTTTTTTATGAAGAATAAAGAATTATTTTTTTCGAAAAACTTCAAATTAAAAAGTTTTTTTCTCTTTGGGTTAGATCCGTGGACACAC